>VZSE01007827.1:60378-92801 GCA_013398275.1 Promerops cafer | reverse complement strand
AACTGCACCAAAGGGAAAGTGCCGCAGCCGAAAGGCTCTCGCTGCTTCTGGGTCTGTCTGGTGTTAACACCGCTGTTACTGTTGTGTAACAACAGTGTTTGGTTTATATATATATATATATATATACACACACACACACATATATATACATATATATATTAGTAAAGAACTGCTATTTTTATCCCCACCTCGCTGCCTCTTAGTTCCACAATTCTAATAATCCGGAGGGAGAGGGTTTTGCATTCTCCATTCCAAGGGAGGTCTTGCGGCCTTCCCTAGCAGACACTGTCTCGTAAACCAAGACAGTAACAGAGCTCTACAAGCTGAGAATTGCTGTGGCCCAAGTGCAGGACCCAGCACTGGGCCTTGCTGAACCTCATCCCGTGCAGCCTGTCCAGGTCTCTCTGCAGAGCCTTCCTACCCTCCTGCAGATCAGCAACTCCAGCACAAATTGGTGTCACCTGCTTGCTGCTGGAAGGGGCACTCAGCACCTTCAGCCATGGTCATTGATGATGGTATCAGACACAACTGGCCTTGCCCAGCTCTGGGAAGGACAGTCACCTTTGGGAAGACACGTTTTCCATTATAATAACATATTCCTTGATAAGCATTCGAGCAGCCAAACCCTGTTCCCCTCCAATGCTCAGTAACTGAGGTTTTATGAACTGGTTCACACTTTCAGAATTTCAGAACTTTAACACTCATTGTCTTGCCTGCCACCCCACACTCAAGCCCTTCAGGAAATAGTCTTCAATTCCATACTGGTTTTGTTCCCCCTCCTCCTCCTGCTGATTTATCCCAAGGCAGGAAGATGGCACGTTCCTCTTCCTAAGCATCTCTGAAATCAAATGCAGTGGAAGATTGGAAAAGGCCTGGTAGCCAAATGCAAGAGGCCCTCTGAAATTCCTGGGGTCTTGGAGGCACTAACACTGATATTTGCAGGTCAGTGCTGGCCATGGTGTAACCGGCAGAGCAAAGAGCTCATCGGCTCAGACAGCCATGGATCTCCTTGGCTTAAAACCAGCAGGTGGTGCACGGGAATGTGTTGCTCTCCAAATCTTGTAAAATATTACTAAATATAAATTCCTCCTCTGAAATGTGGCTATTGAGACAAGATGTTAGACTCTGGGTTGGTTGTGCTGCAGCAGAGAGGAAAATTCAATGACTAGTTTATCACTGAAAAGTCCAGTTTGAAAGCAGGAAAGAGAAGCAAATGGAGCAGGAAGTCAATTTTCCAGCAAGGAAAAACATTCAGAGGCATTCAATTCTCCTTGCTCCAATTCCACATGATGATTGTCAATGTTTTGATTTTCTAGATATAAACAAATCACATAGTCTGTTTCAATTTACAGCTACACTGACTTAAACTTTTCTTCATTAGTTGCTGTCTAGATCTTCTATTCTGAATTGTATTGTATGGCTGTTTTCACCAGTCCTCCTTCTCTTCAGTTCTGGGGGAAAAAGAAAATCCCCCAAAAATAAATTGGAGGAGACTGAGGGGAGAAGTTGTATTTTTATTTGTGAGGGAAAAATCTTGACTTGGAGGAGACTGAGGGGGCCCCTCATGGCTGTCTGCTGCTTCCTCATGAGGGGAAGCAGAGGGGCAGCTCCAATCTCTGCTCTCTATGACCAGGGACAGGACTTGGGGAATGGCCTGAAGTACTGTCAGAGGAGGTTTAGGCTAGATATCTGAAAAGGTTCTCTCCCCAGAGGGTACTCAGACACTGAACAGGCTCCCCAGGCAATGGTCACGGCCCAAGGCTGCCAGAGCTCCAGGAGAGTTTGGACAACGCTCTGAGGGATGCACAGGGTGGGATTGTTGGGATGTCTGTGCAGGACCAGGACACGTTTCCAACCCGGGGTATTCCCAGTTCCGCGCTCCACAGGGAGCTCAGGGACGCCGGCAGCTCCTCCCTAAGGCAGAGCGAGCCCTACGCAGTTCCGTGAGGGCAGCGCTGCTGCTTTCGCCCGTGCGGGNCCGGGCGCTGCTGCTGGGCCGGGCTGAACTGTGGGGCTCTGCTGTCCCAGGCTGTGCTGTCCCGGGCCTCCGGCGGAGCCCCGGCCACGCCTCGCTGGGGACGCGCCGCCTTTTCGTCGGCGCCCGCGGTAAGCGGCAGGGAAGGGCCGCAGCCTCGGGAAGGTGAGCGCGGGGTGCCCGGGGCGGTCGGGCTTTACCGCCGGCATGGCGGGACGCACGGCAGGCAGGGCTGCAGCAGAACGGTGCAAAAGCCTGGGTTAGGTTATTCCCTAGGGGAATTTCATCGCTGTGTGTACTCCTGGAAAGCCCTTGGTGTCGTGCCTGGCCTCTGGCAATGGGAGCGGTGGGTCAGGCTTTTCCCAGCCTTTTCCCGGTGGGCATCTGGAGCACGCCAGGTCGCTGAAAGCACTTCTGAGTGATATCCGGTGACAGTGCAGCTAAAGGTGTCCTGGCCTGAAATTACAGATGTTTGTAACAGAAAGACTAAGGTTGTTGTGACGTGTGGCTGTATGTGAAAGCACCACGAAAAGGTAGGTCGAGGGATAAAGGAATGCTGGATATTATTTTTTGGAGAGCCCTGAACGGATGTACCGTTCGGTTTAAGATTTTAATAGCAAAAAGAGGATGAAGAGAAAAGGCTCCATAAAGTTCTCAGATAAGGACAAAAAATAACATGTGAAATCCACAAGTTTTTATGGGGTAGGGTTGTAACACATATGGGTGATATAAAAAAGAACCCAAACGTCCCTTTCTAAATCTCAGTCATTGCTTTTTGCTAAATATGTACAATCGATGAAACCTTTGAACTCAAACCAGACCCTTGAAAATAAATGTCATCAGGTTCACCTTTGTGTGTCTGAATAATAATTCTCGGGTTGCTTTTTGGACAGTGGGGTTTGGAAGTGCTTTAGACTTGGAGGAGGAAGAGGAAATGAAGACAGAAAGGTATGCAAAGATCAGTGTTTAGTTTGAAAATCCAGTGGTATTTGGCGACTTCATGTATCCCTAGGGGCCCCTCACCACAGCTCGAGGTAAAATCAGTGAGCTATAAAGTAGAGCCAGGAAAAGCCCACACCTGAAATGGATTAAACTCTTTGACTTCCTGATCCACCTTCTCTGGGACTGCCCAGTGAGCGGGATCAAGGTGTTCCCCGCCGCCAGTTCTAGAAGAGAAACAATCTAATGTCCAAACTGTTCATGCAGGGGTTAGTTGTGCTGGAGAGTGGCACAGAAAAGGGTGTGAAGCTGTGCTGTCAAAAGGAAAGGATGGAGTCATGGCACACTCCTTTTGGAAATAGGAACTCTTAAGTTTATCCATCTTGTGCTGCTGGTGGAGAGTGATTTGTGACTCCTGTGTGAGAAAGAGGAAAGGGAGCATAGGAATGAAGGCAAAAGTGTCCTTCATTCTTGTCCTTCACGTTCTTTTTTATCTTATTTTTTACAAGATTAATTAGTAATCTGCAGTTTTGAGTATTTGAATCTTCCCCTTCCATGTAAAGATTGGGGAGTATTACTGGATATTGTCACAAAGACAAAAAAAAAACCATACAGAATTATGCTACATTTTTTGCTCCCAAAACTATAGAATAATTTATTTTTAAAATGTTTTTGTTAATCTCTTTTGGTTTTCCTTCTTTCAGGTTCAGTAAGAAGAAGAGGCAGGACACCACAGTTTTTAAGATCAGTAAGTACTGAAACTTACAGTTAGCTCAGGTGTTTGGGAAAGTTTTCTAAGCTCTGTGTTGTATCAGTTTGCCCAGGAGCCCCTTCTGCAGTCAGATCCTTGTGAAACAATCCCCTGGGACTTTTCCAGGCCAGCACCTGCCTTCTATAACCTTTTCAGTCTATGTTATCAAAAATCAAAAATATAACACTGAGCTGATGATTAACTTGCATTGACACCATGTAGGGCAGGTCTGAAAAGTAACTTAAAGTTGCATTTCCAATAAGACAGACATATCAATGTTGTTTTCAGCCTGAGTTTACAGGATTTGTGGTGGTCTGGCATAAAGCTTTTCTTTTCCTAAGAGCATTTGACTGAAATGATGGTCAGTTTTTGGAGGGTATATGCTATTTCTGCAATGTAGTGATACGTTGTCCCTGCACTGGAATTTCTATGGCAAGAAATTTCATAATTATTCATGATGAACTGTTCCACACCTACAGAATTCCAGAATTTTAAAACCCGTTGTCTTGTCCCCCACCACATGTTCAGGCCCTTTAGGAAGTAGAGTTTGAAATTCTGTACTGGTTTGATTCCCCCTCCTGATTTATCCCAAGGCAGGACGATGGCAAGTTCTTTTTCCTAAGCATCTCTGCCATCAAATGCAGTGGAAGATTGGGAAAGGCCTGGCAGCTAAGATGGAAGAAGTTCTCTGCAAAAAATTCCTTTACAAATCAGCACTAAATTTTGCTGTAAAGGTGTCTTGAAATATCCAGCTGTGGTAATTGATTCCTGAAATCATTGTTCGGTGTGTTGATCCTGCCTTGTCTTACACCCCGTGTATCTCCTGTCCCACCTGTCCCCTTTTCCCTTGATTAGGCTGCACCTCCCAGGACGGAGAGGATGGCTGTGGATCAGGACTGGAGCAGTGTGTACCCAACAGCAGCTGCCTTCAAGCCTGCCTCTGTGCCTCTCCCAGTCCGAATGGGTTACCCAGTGAAGAGAGGAGTGCCTCCACCAAAAGAAGGCAACCTAGAACTTATCAAGGTAAGACACATGCCATGGCTGGGGGGGTCACTTTTAAAGTCACTTCACTAAGGCAGCACTGCTTTGATAATATTTGTCTTGGAGACTGCTTTCTGTTATTAAGTCACATAATGCTCTTGAATTTCTAAGTGGTAACAAATATAAAGTTAATTAATTAAGTGAATGATATCAGAAGACTTTTTAGGATGATCATGCCAGTGACATTTGTCATAGAGTTAAGTCTTTCCCTAAGTCAGACTTGATTATATGAATATTGCTTGTATGAATATTTCCTTAAGGATGTTATACTGTCTTAGCAAATGTGAGAAGTGTAATCAGATTTCAGTAATACCCATTTACTTCTGATCAGACAAAAAGCTATTATTTTGGTAACTCTTAATGTGTCTGTTTCAGATTCCCAATTTTTTGCATCTTACTCCTCCTGCAATTAAGAAGCACTGTGCAGCTCTTAAAGGTGAGGGTGGGGTTGGATTTGAGGGGTTTCTTTATTTTTTTGTTGGTTGGTTTTTTTTTTCTTTTTAAACCATCTCTGGAAGTTTTCAGACAAAGCAAGATGTAACTGTGTGATGGAGGTGAGATGGTACACTTGTGGAGCTGGTTATTCAGCTGGCTGTGGCTGGTACTTTCTGCTTTCTTGCTGCTGCCAGGAGCCATCCAGGTGGTAGCAGATAAGTCTCAGGAGGTTGTCAGCACAACAGTAAGACTGAAATGTTACTTTTCCATGAGACCTTGTTGAACTGATGAGCTGATTGTTCAGTGTTTTACAGAAGGTGAATGATGGATGTGACTCAGTTCTCAGAGAACCAGGCTTCAATCAGTAGCCATTATGGGCTGCATTTAATGACCAAAAAGCTATTAATATGAGACACTCTGTGAGAGCAGGGTCTGCTGGTGAGGTACAGGATCTACTGGAGACCAGGAGCATCCTTCCACCCAGCAAGCCTGTAAGGGGAACCTAATGAGGAGCTCAGGCAAAGGAAGCCTTTTTTGTCTTGAGGGTGGTGAGACCCCGGAAGAGCTTGCCCAGAGAAACTGTGGATAGCCCATCCTGGAAGTGTTGAAGCTCAGGTTGGACAAGGCTTTAAGCAGCTGGATCAAAAAAATCCCCATAGCAGTAGGGTCACTTCCAACCCAAACCATTCTATGATCCTATTTGGCAGTTGTGAGACTGCATCTGCAGTACCGTATCCTGTTTTGGGGAAGCCAGTACAAAGAGAGACATGGCAATACTGGAGCAAGTCTAGCAGAAACACTGCTGTTACCTAAATGAGTGTAGTTTCTAGGACTAGTACTTTCAAAAACATATATTGCAATACATTTGAAAGGAAAAAAAACCCAGCCAAATATACCAGACAGGTATTACCCAGAATGTTTTCTCTTTGTTGTACAGATTTCTGCACTGAATGGCCAAGTGCTCTGGACAGTGATGAGAAATGTGAACAGCATTTTCCCATTGAAATTGAAACAGTAGATTATGTTTCTTCAGGGACTTCTATTTGGAATCCCAAAGCTAGAGTGGTGACCTTAAGAGTAAGTAGTAGTTTTGGTAAACAGCCTTTGTTTCAAACCCCTAAATGCTTGGCTTTCATTTCCAAACATGCAAGTGTGATCTGCTGTAAGGAAATGAGGGAAATGGAGGGAATTCAAAATCACACACAAATGAGTACACGTGTTTGTTCCTGACCAAATCTGTCCATTCATATTGACTGGCCTTGGGACTTGTAAGGCATTGTGGGGATGTTTATTATGCAGGTATATATTGTTTGAATACACACATTATTCTTGCCTTGTGTTAAGACTTCCAAGGTGATACAATCTGAAGAAATTCTGCAAACGCATCCTAAATAGCTCTCCTTGATAGAAGATGTGCCTGTCTCAAGTACTTCCAGAGTTTAGAGTTTGGATTTTCCAAGGAATTAAAGTTGTTTTCCCCTTTTCTTGAAGGTTAAACTTTCTAACCTGAATTTGGATGACCATGCAAAGAAGAAGCTCATTAAGCTCGTGGGAGAGCGGTACTGTCAGGAGACAGATGTGCTCACAATTACAACAGACAGGTGAGCTGCCAGAAGGAAACAAAAATATTGTAGTAATGCCCACAGCAGAGAAAGGACTGTGTGTCTTCTAGTAATACCAGTTATTGTCTTGGTGAATTACTATATTTTAAGGCTAAAATAGGACTTAATTAACACTGTTCCTGTTATTAACTGTTAAAAACAGGTTTTAAGAGTTTACACTTAATGTATGTTGGATTCCACTTTGGCACAGGGAGCAAAGAAGTTTCTAATGTCTCCAGAAGATTTGTAAATTCTTGGATATTTTATATTTTCCTGCTGACTTGCAGCTGCCCATTCTCCTGTGTTCTTATTACTCATGCCGCCGTGATATTATTCTTGGTTGTGTTTAATTGAGAAATACACAGGAATCAACCACTCATTTCCTGAGATTCCGTACATTTGACAGTAGAAAATTTGATGGTGGGTTTTAACCTTTTGTTCAGAAAAATGTTTCTGCATTTCCAGGTGTCCCCTAAGAAGACAGAACTATGATTATGGCATGCACCTGCTCACAGTTCTGTACCACGAATCCTGGGTAAGCAGTTGTGCATGGACTCTATTAATGTGCTCTCTGTCATATTTTAAAGTAAATGACCTTACAATTTTATTCTCTTCCAACTCACTTTTCTTCAAATTCAACCAAAAGAACATTTTGCAGGATTCCAAACTCCTGTCTGTTAATTAGAATATGTCTTTTCTTGGGCTCTTCCTGGGCTGCAGTAAACCATGGCTGTCATTTGGAAGTGTTCTGCTTCTTAAATGCTCTCTCACATACCTTGTCTCAAGCTGACTGCTTTTCTGAGCTCCCTCTTACTCAGAAAAGGGGCAGCCTTCCCACCTTCTGACTACAGGTGTTCGTTTCACAGGGAATTCTTCACACTTGTCTCCTGTATTTTTATGGTTGTGTTTGGTGTCCTTCAACAATTTTACAGGCATTTTTTTACAGAAAACAAGTGAGCAGTCTGAACTGAAATTGTTGTTGTTGGAAATCCATAGTAATGTTTTGGATGACTGAACTTTGTTCAAATGTCCCATGTCACTATCACATTGTTTGAGACAGACAAGGCCTTCATCATCTCCATATGTCACTCTTACAGAAGTTGTACCTTAACCACTGCTAAAACTCATACTTACTGTTTTCAGTTGTTCTAGGGTAGGACATATCTGTATTTAGCATTTTTATGAATTGTTCTTGATTTTGATCACTACACTGCTGATGTTAACATCCCAAGGATGATGAGCTATATTTTCCTTTCAGTGGCAGTTGCCTTGAAGGATAATTTTGTAATTGTAAAGTGCATCAGATTAAATCGGTGGTGAAAGATAACATTTGCTGTAGATTTCAAGTACACAGGGATGTTTTTCTCCCCAACAGCATCACATTGCATTACAAATCTTAAGTGAATGGCAGAGTAGTTTCCAGTATTAAGCAATGACAAGAGAGCTAGACAGTGCTCACTTTAATAATTTCAGACAAACACCATGGCTGTGCTGGACTCCAGCTTTAATTAGTGCTGGCAGACAGATTATGCAATATTGATATAGGAGTGTTCAGTATTGAATATTCACAAGTCTTGCACTTCTATTACCTTTCATCCTCCATGTTAATATTTGATGAGTTTGTCAATCATTTGTAATTGTCTTTGATTCCCATGAAAAATTATTGGTTTCCTGTGACATGGGTTTTTATTTTGCGTGACACGTTTTATTTTGTGGCATGGTTTTCTACCCCCTGATCAGGGATAATGCCTTTTAATAACTTGCTGAAAGATCATTTGGATCCATTTTGTAAACCATGAGCAAACTGTGTGTGGTTTATTTTCACATGAACTTCAGTATTGGAGGGGGATGGACAGGGCCTGGCCTTCACATTTAGGCAATAACATCAGTTGTGTTTGCAGAACTAATTGTAGGATTTGATGACTTGCCCAGCAGACTAGTGCCCAGCAGACTAGCCAATGTTAATGCATGTGGCTGATGGAATTGAATCAAAAGATGAGGGCAGTGTTCCATTCCTGCTGAGTGAAGGAAAGCTGGATCCATGTAACTTCTGCCTTCAAGCCTGAAAACTTTGCCCATGATCTCTTTAAATGTAGCAGAACTCCTATGATTTACGTTAATATCTGGACTACTGGATTTTGTCAATTGGAAGCATGTATAGGAGGAAAAAGTTTTATGCAGATATACATCAGGAAATGGAATTTCAAGTGTAATTATGTTTTAGTTGCCAGCGATGCATCATCCTTTTATTACAGTTACAAATGCAATATCAGACCCATGAGTTCAGTTACTTTAAAAGTATTAAAAATCTCCAAAACCTAAGAATGTTTATTTAATTTCCTATTCTAAAATACTTGGAGATGTTTTGCTTCCTGTTTACTAGTTGTCTGGTTATTAATCAAATATTTGTGTTTTATTAGCTTTCAGAATATATTAATTAGGTAGCTGATAAATATATTTCAGAATATATTAATTTGATGGCTAATGGCTGACTAGTAATTAGTAATTACTAATTCTGATTTGTAAGAATTGAATTTCTCTTCTTTGGACTTTTTCTGTGATTCCTTCCAAATTATCCCCCAGGACTGTGCCTGGATTGAATTAATCAGTGAAAGAGTGAGATATATTAGATGGATTATTAATCAGCACCTTAACCAGTTGTATTTTTGCTGTCTTTGAATCATGGTACTGCTTGAATGCTGTAACATCACTCAAAACCTGGATGTATTTTTATGGTACAAGTGTTTTTTAAAGAGTTAGAGTTTGCTGCCCTCGAGTGGCTGAAAGGATCATGGCTGGATTTCTTCACACAGCTTGGATTAATAGTTTATCACTCAAAAGTCCACTTCTGTTAGGAGTTGAAAGCAGGAATGAGAAGCAAATGCAGGAGGAAGTAAATTTTCCGGTAAGGAAAAACGTTGAGAGTAATTAAATTTTTATTGCTCCAATTCCACGTGGTGTTTCAACATACACAGGATGAGGGAGAGTGAAGGATCTCGATTCAGCCTTGCAAAGCTGGGATCTTGAAAGATTACTAAAAAGTTGTCCTGGATTTTCTATTCTCCACTACTTCTTACAGTAAGAAACAGAAAAGTGAGGGAAGGAAAAAAAGGAAGAATGGGCAGACAGTGTGGCACTGGAAGCTTAACTAAAATTTATCCATCAACCCTGCAGCTGTACAGCTTGATTGAATTTCAGGGTAGCTACTTTTGCATTTCTTTTTAGAGCTTTCAGTGGCAAGGCACAGGTGGGATGCAGTGTCTGTGTCTGCATGCTGAATGGGTATTTTTACATGACCACTGTTGATAACACTCAAATCTGTCATACAGCTTTTCTTTATGCTTCATTAATTTTTTTCAACTACAGTCATTTTAAGCCATTCCAAATAAACATAATTTTTACCACTTCAGGTTTTGCCAGTAATACTTGGTAACAGCAGAATTTTGCAGTTTCATAGTGGGAGTTTACCTTGTAATTCAGCCTAAAATATAGGAAGGATACAAGTCCACTGTTGAAACCTAAGCAGGTCTCTGGCTACTTAGGATTCCAAAGTTCATGTTAGGAACACTCAGGATGTTATGACATGGGGGTTGTAGAGTTGCAGTGGGAGGTGGAGGAGGTACTCAAGTCTTGCTGAACCTCCCTGGGCACCTTCTAGTATCACTGAAGATGTTCAGGGTGAAGCTCCTGACTTGGAGATCTTAGAACAATGAAGGGTGGTGTAATTGTGCCCTCCCTACCTAGAACAGGTTTCTCTCTCAGTGTGTCATTATATGTGGTTTAAGTAATGCAGACTTGAGACTGAAGTGAGGCTGGTCTCTAAATATTGGAATATATCCTTTGTTTTGAAACATGGATTCCATTGCGTGCTCACCAGAAACAGACAGCTGAGTCCTCATCAGTAATCAGAACCAGAAAAGGTAACGCTGAAGTGGCTTTACAGTAGATGTTAAATTTCATAAATTTTCTTGGAGTTCAAACATTTAAAATCAAAGGAAGGAGGTTTCCTGACAGGAAGTGTGTATTTTAGTAGAAGAAGGTTACACTTTTTGTACCTCTTGGAACCAAAAAGGATGAGCATTCCAGCAAAAGGTTGAATTAGTAATTGTCTTTGTAATATTTCTGACTGGTGTTTAAGGTCCATGTTTCTTGTTGCTGGAGGAACAAGGCTCCTTTTTGATGCATAAATACAATTTTTGCTGCTGTTCAATACACAGAGTGAAATGAAGTCTCTCTTCTGGGGCATAGACATTAATAAACTGAACAGAAAATCATCAGAATTGGATTTTTAATGTCACTGATCTCTCTTGATGAGATCAAAATCTTATCTGGTCAGCCTTCAGAAAACAAACTGAGGTAGATAAATACCTTACAAATGAGCCTTTCAGAAACCTGGATTTTCCAGAAATTGCATGCAGCCACTCCAGCCTAGAGAAATTAGATGTTGTCCTTAATTTTGAAAGGCTGATGGCAACTTTCCTGAGTTAGTTACAGAGCCAGAGACTAAACTTGAGAGCATCATTAATTATGAGAACCTATCTTATGCAGTATTAGTCTTTGGGGCAGAGTTCTATTTTTGTTTCTCTGCTTGTTCTCCTTTTGTGTTACATGTTTGTACCTCACTGGAATTTTTAGTCCTCATAGTTTGTCTTGATTTTCCCTTGACCCTCTAGAGGTCCTACCTGTCCTGTGCCATTGCTGTGTCGTAGAAAATACAGTTCTGAAGTTTATTCAGAAGAATGGATTTTAACTTATTCCACATCACCAAGTAATTACAATTTCTGTATCCAATCTCATATAATACAAACAGGTTTTGCCTTTCTACAAACTTCTATTGATATGTCTAAGCTGTTCATTAAATAATACAGATCAAAGGTGTATTATATCCAAAGAGATAAGCACGTAATTGTTTTTGCAACTCCTCTTAGGATTGAAGGTTCCCAGTAATTTGGAAAATGTTAGCATAGCTGTCATTTATTAGCTGAAAATCTAAGATTATTGTACCACACAGAGCATGTTTTATTTCAATGCAGTACAAAGATCTAGGTGTATTTATTCCAGGCTATACAGCATTTGAAATTTGACTTGACATTTAAGGAACTTTCCTTGCCCTCAAAAATAATTACTTTAAAATACCTGGTCTTTGCTAAACAGCATTAAATATTTAACTGTTCAAACCATTGACAAGAAAGTTAACCAACATGAGTCATGTTTTTAATTGCCCTCAAGATTTCTGTGTGCCACTAGAAAAATTTCAGTTAAATTGTTTTTCACAAAAGGAAGATCAGGAAACTGACCATTTTAAGCCTCTGTATCACTGCAGCAGCAAAATTGTGCAAGTTGAACAGGCAGAAAAAACCCCAAGCACATTGATGGTGAAATGCCTGCTTAAGAGATCCCAAATTCTTTCCTTTCTTCTGTACTTTAAAGCACCAAATAAAGTGAAGCTTTTTGTTAATGGCTTACGTGTAAAAGGCAACTTCACTGTCCAAAGTCTATTTTAGCATTCATACTCTCAGAATTCAGATTAAGCACTCTAAAGGCTTGTAAATCTCCCAAAATACTGGCTTAAACTGTAGCATAAAAGATTTGCTTAGAAACAAATGCTTATTATGTTTATGGCATTGAAAAAATAATTCTTTAAATTTGCATTAGGAAGTGAAAAAATAGCCTTTCTATGCCTCTTTAGTCATAGGTTTATATCTTTGACTATATATGGAAAATTGTTGTCTGGTGTTTTGGTTTGGGTTTTTTTGATTCTTATTGTAAGTTTTTTAAGAGGAAAAGGTTGAAAGTATCAGCTGAGTGCATCTTTAGCCAAGCTGGATAATACTGAGATTCTGTCTTATGTATGATAGAAGAAGGAAACTGTTTTTAGTGAATTCCTATTTTTAACCTGGTTCACAAAGTGGGGATTTTAGGAAAATGTTACACAATATCACACTTGGATTCCACTTCTCACAGTTTTATTCTCATTTTTAAGACTGCAGTTTTAAAACTGGTGAACAGTTTTTAACATGTTCACTAGCATGTTAAATCTGCAGGGGACAAAAATAATTCAACTAACAAAATTTGAGCGATAAAGACCTAATTTTTGGACTTTATTTAATGGTCCTTATTAGCTTTTTCATAACACTTTAAACTGAAACTGCAACACGTGTAACATTTCCACTGTTCAGACTTCATGGTGCTTGTCTACCTCAAGTATGTTTCCAATTGCCTCTATAATTCTACAGTCACTTTTCTCTTGCAGTAAATTCTGTTGAAAAGGTATCAAAGTTTCAATGGATACAGTTTGCATAAACTAATAGATTTAGAAATCTCCCCCTACTGTCAAATCCCTTCCTGCCTTCCCCTTCACCTCCCACCACACAGTCAGATTTTATTTTAAAATCCATGTTGACAACATTCTGCTGGGAAAGATTCCAAGAAAGAAATACTCAACAGTTGCTTTAAAATGCTGCTTTGTAATGTAAAGAGGTAGGGAGGTCTTAATTTGTTTATCAGCGTGCATCTCCAAAATCCTGTGAGTTGCTGTGTGCAGAGAAGGATATTCCTGAAGAGATAAATGTAATACTGTCATTAGTCCTTGTTGTCTCTGCTATGACTTAGAGGTGTTTAAAAGCCTTACGGGGATCTTTTGTTTGAACTTCAGACATGAGTTTGGTCCAGGGAGTGACCAGGAGTGATACCCATATTCCCTTACTCCTGAGAAACCCTATCCCTGTGAGAGAGGCTTTGGCTTGAAAATTCTGTTGGAATTCAGGGGAAAATAATGTCTTGGATAGCCACTCTGCAGATAACCAAGGGATGTGTAAAGCAGGATGATGCTGTTAATTTAAAACTAAATCACCCTGGATTGCAGGGCTTGTCAAACAGACAAGGAACACTTCACTGTGCCCACTAGTTCCATTAATGTTTCAGCAGTACAGGGCTACAGGATATCCTTTTGTTCTTGTTTTTCTGCCCGAGAAATTGAATGAGGTCCTTTTACTCCTGTGGTTTATTGTGTCCAGGTTTTAATGTCAGTCATATGAACCTTTGAGCAGTGTGAATTGCTGCTTCTGACTAAACATTTGGACTCAGACTCAAAAGACAAGAGCTGCCATTTACGAGGTGCAGGACACAGTAGTTGGGAGACTGTTTTAAATTCAGATAGAGGAATCCAAGCACATAAGAGTTGCAGGGTGAAAAAAATATCTTGGGGCTTAATTAAAGGGTATTGAATACTGTGGTTTGACCGCAGCAGCCTTGATGCTTAGTGGAAAGAATAACCTTTAAATAAACAAATGAAAAACAATACCAACACACACACCCCACCTTACCTCCTTCCCAAAAAAGAAAAAAACAAACAAAAAATACCCCAAACAACAACAAAAAACCCTCCTCCCCTGACTTGCAAGAGGTTTTTTTGGTTCTGCATAGCACAATAGCTAAAAATTTAGCACATAGCTAAAAATTTACTGAAGAGCCCTTTTTAGCAAGTGATTTTTAAAAAGACAAAATCTGTATGGTGTAAAGGCTTTACTATAAGGTTTCCTTGAATGTATTTGCAGAGAAATGCAAGTTTTATTTAGACATGATTTTAGGACAATTGTAAGAAAATCATGAATAGCAAAACTAAACCCAAAATACTTCAAATTGTAATTCTTACATAGGTGAGGTAATATAAAGATATGACATATTGATTACATCAGTAAAGTACTAAATAATTATAAATACTCAAATAAACATACAGTCTGCAATATATAAAAATGCAAATATATCACTGAAGCATCTGAATTTATCAAAGTATAATAAAAAATAGCAGGTTACAACATTTGAAGTATTCCTTAAAGATTCTTTCAAGGCCTGCTGGAGAAGTGTTGAAAGACAATTGATACAGAGCAAGTGTATTTACAGGCACTGGTATGGTGTCTTCTGTCAGTGCCCTGCTTGTGATCCTGTCTAATTTTGTAGCACTGATTAGGTAAAGATCAGCACCTTGTGGATAGAGATTCTATTGAGCAATTTATTTTGCAGGAAGAAGAAATGGATTTGTTGGTGGTGCTTTTCCTCGCGAGTCACATCATGGGTTACTCGTTAGGCCCTGCCTCACTTTCCCCCCACCAGCCAGTGTAGCCAGACCCCATGTGCTGGGGACATAATAGCTGGGTGGCTGCTTCCAGAACTGCAGCGCTGAGGGCTCTTTAAAATTACTACTTTTGCAAGGTTTTTAGATATTCATTATGTATAGTCCATAAGCTTTTCCTTCCACTCTGACTCACCCAGTTGTATCTGCTAGATACACAAGGAACCTGATGAGTGGGAGAAAGGAGCTCATCCTGCTCATAAAGGCTTGAGTTACAAGCCTTGGACTTTAGAGGAGGAAGCACCTTCCACCATGAATGCAGATTTTAAAGGGAATCGCTCTGAGAGATCAGTTTCTTCAAATTATTGTTGCTTTGTTTCAGTCTTGAGTAGCTTTTAAGGCTGTGTATTTTCCTTCAGAAAACTGAGAAGTGGGAGAGCGAGAAGTCTGAGGAAGACATGGAAGAATATATCTGGGAAAACAGTCGCTCTCAGAAAAATGCCTTGGACACACTGCTTCGAATAAAAGCCTCAGAGAATGTCAGTAATGTCACAAAGGAGGAGCTGCTGGCATCTGAAGTGGTTAAGAATTACAGAAACTCGGTCATTGCGCTTAAAAACGAAGGTGAAACAGCAAGTAACATGTCTCAGTACAAGGAATCTGTGAAGAAACTACTGAATATACAGGCATGAGAGCAGAGTCTGCAGGTAAACCTGATCATTACAGAGATGTTCAACTACTGTGTCAGTATTTCTTAATGATATGGATGTATAATTATTCAGAACTTGAACCAAAAAATGAAATTTGACTATGAGTTAAGTCCTGTCCATGAATCTTGTCCTTTCAATAAAGTATGTTTGGATTCATACTGGTAACTGGAACGTTTTATTCTGTGTTTTGTCAGCATGGGAGATCCTGGTTCAGTCCTCTGCTTTAATCGTATTCTGATTTCTCACACTTCTTTGGGCATTTAACCCAGAGCAACAATGTCAAAATTAATGAAATTAGTTAATACTTCAGTTCCATTAAATAAAAGTTGGAAAATTAGGAGCTCTAAATGCTTTTCAAATGCCATTCAGATTTTTCCCTATGTGTAAAATGAGGATAATGTCATCTAAGTAGTCTGACTGGGAGAGGTGTTGAAGCACTCTGGACAGTTGAGGTTCTCAGTTGTTACTGTGAGGGCAAACAAATACCCTATGTAAAAGTATCTGTCTCTAAAATAATGGAGTAAAATAAGGTGGAAAGTAGGATGGTAGTGGGAAGGTGAACCAGCAGTTGTTGAGAAGATCCCAGAGTACCTGGGATGGGAAGAATGATGAGAGTCGGTGGGGTGGGTTTGTCACTAAATCGAAATGGACTGAGCCTTGTTACCCTCAGGCCTGCTGACTTCTCTCTTGAATGTACCCAGGGTTTTCAAGGAAAGAAAAAAGTTTGTAGCATCTTATGTAGCACTGAGAAAGAATTATGTGGATGTTTATCTTATATTTGGTAATTTGCAGTTGAAAGATATTGATTTAAAACTTTAGAATCACAAATTTATTGCCTCTTCACAATTAAGAAAAAAAACCCCTACCAAACCTTGAAAGGACATAAATAATTCTTGCTTTTATTCTACCTTCCTGGCTTAGTAAGATTTCAACTTAGAGGAAGTCATTCTCTAGAAGGCGCAGAGGGCGTTAAGGATTCTGCATACCTATAAAAGAGCTGACCATTTGACCCTGCCAGCAGCTCCTTGAGAAGAAGCAGTGTAAGAATAAGGATATTGAAAGCTGAGGGGAATTGATTCCTGCAGTGTTCTGTGTGCTGGACTCACTCCCTGCTAGGATTTCTCACTGTATGCTCTGTGTGTACATACAGCCAAGGAGTGGATCTGTTCCCACTGCCAAAACACTGTCAGTTTAGGAAGGATTCTTCTTAGGTCAGGATTGTTTTCATATGGTGAGAGACAGAGTTTAATGCAGCATTTTAATTCCTATGAGAATTTGCCAGAGCTGTAGCTAAGACTGAAAATGTTTGTCCTGTAATCCCAATTTTGCACTGACTGACTTGGTTCTTTAGTAGTCCTTCCTTTTGGATGTGTATTAATGTAAAGTTTTGGCAGAAGCTTAATATGGGGAAAGTTTCAGCTGTTATCAGGTTGCTCCTTTATCCAGGGACAATGAGGGTAACGTTTAAAATTCCCATTTGAAATGGGAACGTCTGTGTAATTCCAAATATTCTCTGAACAGCCACGAAACCAAAATGACTGAGGACATAAGTGCAGTTTGACTTGAGAGAATGGTATGGCTGGTGCATGGAGTTGTGCCTGGCTCTGTTCCAGAGGCAGTTTGGTTCTGGTATGTGCACAGGAGAAGTCTGTTTCCTTAATTAGCTTTGTCAGTGCCTGCACAAGGGCTGCCGTAGGAGCCAGCCTGGGGAGCCAGTGGTGTGTACAAGGCTGGCAGGAGTGAGGCCCTGAAATGTCTTAAGAAACCCCAAACCCCATAAGTTTGCTTTTCTCCACAGAGCTGCCCTTTTGTACTCAGGACATGTGAGCACCTGAGAAGATCCTCTGGAGCAGAGGACATCCCAGTTTTCCTTTGCTTTTCACAAAATGGACCTAAGCAGAACTCTGGAAGTCATGGCTGAAACGACAATTTGACCTTAATAATAATAATGTCTGGTAGAAAGAACAGCACAGCAAGGGAAACTGATTTTTTCATTAGCTTCACAGCTAATTGATGGAAAACCTAAACTGCACAGGCTTCCCCAGCTCTCTCTGAAGTGTTCAAGCCTAACTTACGTACATCCTATAAATGTTTCAAGTAGTACAGGTAGGATTTAAGGTGATTGTCTCTTGAGCACCAATTGTCTCTTCCAAAAACAGATGATGCCTACAGGCCAAGAGAAATGTTGAGATAAAACTCAAACTTACACTTGTGATTTTTACTGATGGTTTCTTTGTTATAGTACAGAACTTGTGTAATGCAATGGGCAGGACAAAAGGCAGTTTGGATGCTATTTTGAGCTCTTGGATGTTCCTCTCTGCTTTTCTGCTTCTCCCTCTAAACTGTTTGTGTTTGAAGGTGACAGTATTTCTCTGTGACACTGCAGAATACCTGGAACACTGGGATCTTAACCTCTGTGGGAGTATTCCCAACCTCAAGGATGTAAAATACAGCACATATTTTTAAGAATTCTTGTAAACTACAGATCTCTATTTTACTGTATAATGCTTTTGCATCATCCATCTCTCTAGAATGCTGTGCTGAAATATAAAAAACGAAGAGTTAAAGAGACTTACAAGTTAAAGCAGCTCTGCAGCACAATAATAAATACATCTTTAGCACTGGTCACTTATTAATGTGTCATGTACATTACAGTGCAAATGACTGAGGTGTGCATCCCTCTGTGCCCACCTGTGGGAACTTTCCTTTTATCCCCCATATAAACATTCCAAAGAGTGGACAATTTTTTCCCCTGTTTTCAGGCATAGTGTTGCTACAAGGAAGGGATAAAGGGACAGTTGCCTAAAAAGGGATGTGCTGTCTGGAGAAATCATCTTGCTACCCATTTCTTGCTTTCCCTCATACTAAAAATTTATTTATTTATTTATTTATTTTCTTGTAACTCTCTTTGTCTTTAATAAAATAGCTCTGCTATTGTGCTTCATATAACCCTTTTTCTGCCAATTTTTTTCCTCTCTCTGTCAACAGACCCAGAAATCTCTTCAGAACATAATCTTGCTTTAATCATTCCCTCTTGTCCCAGAAGCATTTGCTCATGGGACAGATAAAAAATTTCACTTTGTCTCCTATATCTTTTTCTGGTGAGAACTGAGGTCCCAGTTGCATGATATGATTCTTCTCCAGAACATCATATTGAGGGTAAGACTCAACGGAGCATCAGGGTGCTCTGAAGTGCATTCTACAGTCACTAATCTGGAGATTAAAAAAAACAGGGAACCAGGAATGCCTGTGGCTTGCTGCAGGCCAGGAGTTACTTTCCAGAGAGTGAAGGGAGGTGAAAACCCTCTGTTTTGAAAGCAAGTGCTTAACTACCTATGACTTACTCTATTTAAAAAAAGCTTACAGCTGTATCCACCCCATAAGATGAGCTTTTCTTCTTTTTTTCCTTGACTCAAGCTGCTCTGGAGGGTCACTGATAGCACAGAGGAATTAAAAAAGCTGGAGGCACTACTGATTTTGCTGTCAGCAGATGTTCTCTGGGGCACTCAGGACACAGCTCAGCCTGAACTGAAAGAATGGACACTTAAGGACATGGGGACATGAAATTAGTGCAAGTCTCAGGTAAAGAAGGGATTGCAATACGACAGAACCTGTCAGTTTTCAGCTGAACTCTGTAGTATTTATCTGAGAACAGTAATATCTTAATGGTACAGAGGAGAAAGGTGATGGCCCACATTCACAGTTTGTTTCCACACTGATACTTTAAGAGCTAAGTTCCTTAGACAGGCTTTTGTGGCTGCAATTTCAGCAGTAGATCATAAATATATACATTATGGATTTAAGCATCTTCCCCTATCCTTGATGCATGATTAAATTATGACTTAAATAAAAAATGCATTCTTTGCAGCATTATAAATTAATGAGTGAGGGGCATTGTCTTACCATAGTGCTGCCTCAAACTGCAAATCTTACTTTGTGAAGTAGGGAGGAGACCTTGTGCACTCTCCTGTCTTCACAAACAAAAAATAAGTTGGTATTCCAATAAAAATCCCAAGTATTAAACAACTGATTCTAACACAAGCTGTATATGCCTCTGTAATTGAAGATAACAGAATACTCAGCAATGCTTGACAAAACCCTAGGCTAAGGAAACTGAAACATAGTATCCAGCTGAAACTAGGGGGCAGTGCTTAGGTCAAAAGATAATTTTTCTAATCTAAATTAGATTAAGCTCCCTGCATGTGAATTCTGTATCCTAAAAACTACATGCAATTATGTAGCAATAATAATTTTAGTATATTCCCAGATTTTCTGGAGAAATTATATTTGGAATGTAGTGCTGCAAGGTCTTGAAGTTTGAATTTCCTTCTTGGTAGCACTCAAGACTATAAAGTGAACACAAGCAGAATTTTAATGGCTGTATTCAGCTTGAAGAAAGGCATCAAAAAGTACAGACCTAGTTCTTTACCAAGTGTTTCTCTAAGTTTAGGTTTAGCCTTTCTTTGGCAGAAAACATGATCATTTTGAGCATTTCAAACAAAGACCATTTCGTAAATCACTTGTGTATTCTTGCATTACATGGGATGTTTATTCATTCGGTAGCATATAGACAAGCACAAAAATAACTATAGTAGGATTTCTCATCCAGTTAAATAATTCTCTGCCACACAGACGTGCCAGCACTGCAGCTGCACTCCACCTGGGGGAAAGTGTTACAGTGTTTGTTAGGCATTAATCTGCATCAGATTATGAACCAAAATGCCTCAAACAGTAGGAGCTGTAAGTGGGTGCTTCCTACCTAAAGAGACAGGGAGTTGGGCTTCATCTGCCAAGAATTAAATCATAACCAAAATACTCTGAACTAAGTTATCACTGGTTCTGTGGGAGAAGTAAGCTGATGTATGGGGTGCATTTTTAAAATCCTGTTTGTTCCAGAGCCAGGATGGTGTTTCACAGATTACCTCTGGCAGGAGCATATTTTATGAGCTGTCTGGACATTGTTGTTCTTGTCCTTACAGGTTTATAGTGTCCTCTCCTGTAGCTGCAGTGCCCAGCTGTGAGAGCAACAGTGCAACAGCACAGGCAGAGGAGAGAGGAGCAAAGGACAACAGGAATCAGCCAGACTCCCAAAGCTGCAGCTTCCCAGGCAGCTGCCTCATCATCCGATGTGGAATTCCTCCCACTGTAGCCCTTGGTTTCGTTGAGGTGTTGCTTGCTGCTGTTCAAGCGAGGAGTGGTAGGCATGTGGGGTAACACCTCGGCAGGCTTGGGGCTCAAAGCTGAGTGTGCAGTCTTGTCTGAGCTGGTGACTGACCTGCTGCTTGTCCTCTTAGCAAAAGCAATGTCTGCTGGGGAAGCTTCTGCCCGGGAATAGGCAGTACCTTCAGTTCTCTGCACTGTCAGACTCCAGCTGGGGGTGTGAGTGTTTGCTGGTAGGCCAGGGCTCATGGCAGCAGGTGGAGCTTGGAGCAGAGGAGAACCTGACGTGCTGGCACTGTGATGTTGGCATCTTCCCCACTCAGGGGTCTTTGTGCTGTGCTGCCTCTCAGATGTACTCACTGAGGAATGAGCATTTGGCTCTTGGGATTTCAGTTTCTCAAAAATGAGAAGATCTGGATCAATCCCTATTCAATTAGGATAATGTTAGTTTATTGATACAAGCTTGTCCGCACACCCACAAAAAGGATCCATGGAGATAGAGGCAGGGCAGGGAGCCCAAATAATGCCCTTTTGGATTGGAGGTGTCACTGCCTCGGGTTATGGGACACCTTATGGGATGCAAGGGGTGTGCATTTTGGGATTGCACGCTACTTACTATGGGATGCTTAGGGAAGGAACCAAAGGTGAGGAAAGGGTACTGAGGGTAGGGAAATCCAGGAAAGCTGTGTGTGTGACAGTCTGCACCAGCAGCTGGAGGGAGGCTGCACCCTGGGGGCTCAAACATTCCAGTGACAGCAGCTGTTGAGACTGGGGTCCAGACTGGGCAGACTGAGAGCATCTTAGCCCAGGTGCTGGGGGACTTTGCATTGCATATATATGTGTATGTATATATATATATACATATTTATATATTTTCACTAACACAAAAAGCAGGATGAGGCTTTTGGTGCTCCCTGTGTTGGTATGTTTGCTTTATGTGTTTGTGTTACCTGTGTGCTCATGGAGCATGTGCCTAATGAAAATAAATTTTCAGCCTTGTTACTGGTTGGGTCTGGGGACACGGAGCAGTGGCAGCTTCCTCTCTCAGCCTCTCAGAGCTGGGAGGGTATTTTGGCCAAGCACAGTACTGATGAGGTACTCAAAGCGTGAATCTTGAGAGCAGGGTGTATCTTCAAGCTCCTTTCTCACTGAGTGGAAGAAATAGGGGGAAGTATTTTCAGAAGTAGTATTAATGAAAAAGGACATAAGTCTTCATCTTTTTTAGGGTTGTGTGTTACTTCAGGAGATCATTTAGCACAGCAGCTGACCTGGTATCATTTTAAAATTTTCTAAAGCTGCTCTGTTTTCAGCCTTTATAAATTAAATGCATAATTACCTGTTGTGATGTTGTACAAAATGACATCAACTCCAGCCTTTAGAATGCAGCTTTCCAAAGCTGGGCAAGACATATGCAGGCAGCTCCTGTTCTCATGAATGGCTCCATGGTAGAACACTGCTAGATTGCAGGAGACTGGAACCCATAAAAAATAAAGTTGAGCTTCTCAGCAGAATGACCATCACATTTTGCATATTATGATGTTATTTAACATCAGAAGTTCATTATATTTGCTCAGATCCTGTGGGAAGAGAGACCAGATCCCGTGGTTCTCTCATTATGATATAAACTAATTGAGCATACAGTCAAAAGAGAACTTATATTCTTATTTTACATCTGGACTAAAACAGCCATATGAGTTCTACTTCTGTATCTCGTTAAATAATAACTGATTTAAAGCCCTTTGAAATGCCCTCTAATGTCTCTGTTTTAGTTAAGATAATAACAAATTTTGTCTGACTATATACAAATATAAAAAGGAAATTTCAATATACTATTTATTATCTCTGTAAGTATCCAGTCCCATATAGGATATGAGAAAAAGTTTGTTGTCGAGATAGGAACAAACTTGCTGAAATGTATGTAATTTTTCTCACCTCACATTATTTAAGACAGAATTTGACTCTGCCCAGGATTGCTGCTGGAAGTTACTTATGTCACTGTCAGGTTCTGAAGGTCATATTTTCGCTCATAATTCAAAATATCATCAAAATTTAAATTGACTTTTTTTAGTAACTGGTACCTCACTTTCATCCTCCAAAACCATATCCAGACCCCTTTCCAGTCTGGAGTGTTTTGAAAATTTAGGCACCACAGACATGCAATTCACATATCCTTCTAAAACACACTCCTGTATAGTACCAGTGCAGTGTGATACAGAGAAAGTACAAGGCTTAGGACAAAGGATGATTTTGTTTATTTTTACTCTGAGCCTGAGTTTACCAGGCTAGAGAAAAGGGGTGGCTAGCTGAATTACTGCTATCATTTATTGCTGTATCTTTACTGTTACCTGGTTTGCATGGTATAAACACAGAATAAGAGAGTGCTTTCTCCAAGGAAATTAATATTCTTGTATTTCAGAGAAGGACAAGCTGTGCCTCCCCCCCCCCCTTCTCCCTCTCACCATGTCCTAATCTGATGCCATCCTCCATGAAGAGAATGCTGTTGGAATCACTGTCACTGGTTGTTCTCTACAGTAAAGAAGAGGATGAATACTGAAGAGTTACTCTCTTAATGTCGGTATTGCCTACAAGCTTTGTAACAGAGATCTAAAATTTCAAAGCAGACCCTAAGATTTTAATGTGTTCCTAGTGTAGTATTCTAAAAAAAATACAGACTATCAATTTCCTTTCTATGGGGCAACAGTTAAAAAGTGCCTCTGCTTTCCTGCTTCAAAAAAATTTACAGATCTTCCTTCCACCTCCTCTATTTCTTCTTCAAGTGAAAGACAGAAACATTACCCAAAATGGGGGGTTTAATGTGTGCCATGATCTTGCCAACAAGCACTCACCGTTCCTTAGAAGGCAGCAGGTTCTGCTGCACTGTTGGGGGGAGATTTCTGCATAACCCTTCAGCAGCCGGGCTCCCCTCCTCTGGGATTCCCGCAGGTCCACCAGGAGGCCTGGGAAGTGCCGGATCCAGCAGTTCTTGTAGAAGGCAGTGGGCAAGCAGAGGCACTGGAACTCCCCAGCTAGACCCAGAAGCAGCAGCACTTGTACCACTGTCACCAGCAGAGCCATGGCCCCATGTCAGGGCCTTAGGGAGCCTCCCTCTGCTCCAGGGCTACACCAGCACTGCAGAGACCATCCCTGGAGGGCTGAGGATGCTGCCAGGTCTGCCAGGGGCTTGAGCCAGGGCAGGGTCTCCTCCAGACAATGCCCATGGTGCTATTTGGGCAGCTGCTGAAAGAAAGCAGACATTTAATGAGCTACAGAAGATTTTAAGAGTTATTATTGCTGTTCTCCATCTTAATTATTTGGAGATGGGTTTTGAGACAGAAAAGGGACAGGCTGGTTTTAGTATTTCAGAGAACTTGTTTGTGTGGTCCCCTCTTTGTGTCTCTTGTCCTTAGACCAAACCACACAGGCAGCCATGTATATTGGTGAATAACAGCAAGCTCAGCACCTTGTTCCACCTCACTTTGTTCAGGAACACTGTTACACTCATCACAGAGAAACAGCTCTGTCTAGGATCTGAACACTTTGAGCTACCTGGTGGCTCCAGAAATTTGCCTTCTTTGCTAACAAATGAACTGCCAGCCAGAGGTGGAGATCTGTTCCCCTTCCTACACTGTTTTGATTGCAAGAATAATACAATTTTATTTGCAAAGATCTAGAAGCAGATGAACTCTCTATGATTGGAGAGGGCTGGAACCTCCACTCAAGCTATGAGTGTGTTCTCCCCCTAATAAGTTTAAGAATATTGAGCAGTCCATACAAGGTTTTCTGCTAGGAAAAGGCCTGTCAGAAAGAAAACACAGCTGACATACAGGGAGATGGTTTTTCAAGCACCTGGTCTGAAACCTGAAACTCCCACATTTTGCTTCTTAATAGGACCAAATCTGATCCCTGCTTCCCACATTATGCTTTTCATACAGAAAGGCTTTAAAATATTACAATACATGAGTTGATTTAAACCCAGTGGACTATACAGTGAGGTTGAGAGAGTTAAGTAAATAAAAACTGGGTGTACAATATATAAGAATATTTTACACTGTGTTTTTACCCTTCAAGATTAGAACCAAGGAATTTCCTCCTTTCCACATGAAGTATAGACAGGTTATGTGGAGTGGGGAGAGCCTCAAACTCTAATTCTTTAGTCATTACAGATGATGTTTGTTTTTGCAGAATTAGGCCCCCAGTTTGGAAATGGACTGACAGATGTAGTATTTTGTTTCTTACACAGCTCACTGGAAGATAAAAAAGCCCAGAGCAGGTTAACCCCTGCTGATCCAACAGCAAGGCCAAGGCATTATTTTATTCCTTGGAACTATAATTAAGAGGATTCCAATTAAATGTCTGTTGTGGGGGATATGAGAATTACACTGTTAGAAAGAGGGTAAGTGGGTAATTCTTCAAGCCTCTATCCTGAAAAGCATCTCTTGGCACTTGTGTTGTTTTATTTAGTTTTGGAAGTTTGATATTTTCATCTCTGTGATAATCAGCACTTAAAACCTTAAATACATTTTAAAATACCTCATAGCTTGCACTAGGTGGACAGCACAGGGAAGCTTTTAGACATTTATTTACCATTACCACAACTGCTATTGACAGTGTATTTTTTAAAATACTTGTTTCAGCTTTCCAAATATCCCAAGGTTTAACTTGATTTGGAACACACTTAAAATTTTGAAAGATATGCCTGTATTTTGGCATTACATCCTGTATTTAGTATGAATTTCAGATCTGTTTTGTTCTGTAAGATTTGCATGCAAAAATGTTGATTTCTGATTGCTTTTCTCACTCCTACTCTTCCCACATCTCCAAGAAGAGAAACCTGGAAGACTCTGAATAACTTGACGAAGCACTTAACAAGGAGATTAAAAGTATTCTTTCCTCCTCCTCTTTTCCTGAATAAATTTTAAGGGCAGAATAGCTGCAGGGAAACTTTCTTTTTAATGAAAGATAAAGTGATTAAAACAAGTGAATAAATGGCTGCTTCAGGCAATTTCCTTTAAAACAGAAAACTTCTACTAAATTTCACCATCTTCTGCCAGCTTCCCCTTAATTTCACGTAGACATTTCAATGGGAAATGTAAATTAGTGCTGAAATTTTAATTCACAGACATTTTACATGAAAGAAATCCCCAAGTCTTACCTGTAAACCAGCGGCTGATTTTCCATGTGCTGTGCAAAAGAGGGACCAAGAGGCGGTTACTGATACAGGGGAGTCTGTGGCCAGAAACAGTCCAGCACTTTATGTTATTTAGGAACTCCTTTCATCCAACTCCTCACATTTCCTCCTGGAAAACAAAAAGGTAGGGGCCTGTTTCCTGTAAGAACATGAATGTTTTTGCATGCCTTTCAGTAAAAGATATAAATGGACCTGCCATGCTGGAACAAAATGATCCTTCTTATAATCAGAAACAGTCCCTGAAGTTTCCCACCTGGGCTAGCAGTGAGAATGGCACAATACAGGAGCTTCCCAGCACAAAGGATTCATCATCAGGTATTAACTCTTTTTTTGCCAAACAGAAACAAAAGTAGACACTTTTTCCATATGAAGTAACAGACATATCTTGATTTTTGGAACTATATTTAGCTTTTATGGAATATATGGTTCTATCACTCAGAATATGTAAAGACCATAAAGGATCTTTTTAGTTGTAGAATTGTGGAATAGTTTGGGTTGGAAGGGACCTGTACTGCTCACCTGTTTCCATCCTCCTGCCATGGGTAGGGACAACTTCCCCTATCCCAGGTTGCTCCAAGCCCTGTCCAACCTGGCCTTGGACACTTCCAGGAATGGGGCAGCCACAGCTTCTCTGGACAACCTCTGCCAGGGCCTCCCCACCCTCACAGGGAAGAATTGCTTCCTAATATCGCATCTAACCCTGTGCTCTGTCAGTGTGAAGCCATTCCCCCTTGTCCTGCACTACATCCCTTGTAAATAGTCTCTCTCCGTCTTTCCTGTAGGCTCCCTTCAGGCAATGGAAGGCAACAATGGATTACACTGAGTCCTTCTCTTCTCCAGGTACTGTGTGACAGAGCAGTTGGAAGGTGACAAGCTGAGAAGTGAGAGCCAAGCAGTTTCCCAGGTGAGGTATGAACCTGCCCAAGTCCTCCTGTGAATGTCAGTAATGAATTTAATGAAATGTGCCGCTTAATCCCATGTAACATCAACATGAAGCTCCCTGCCTGTGTTGTGCTCCACGTAAGTAAACTGAATTTCAGGCCTGTGTTAAAAATCATCTTTATCTCATTTTTTCTGAGATATGCACATGTGTTTTCCCTTTATTATAGTAGTGGTAAGGTCAAAGTTTTAAGTAAGCCAAGTATATTGATAATTTCAGAATATGTCACTGTAACTCTGTTAAGGTATAAAAGTTATAAAAGACTAATGTAATGAATCATGAATTAATGAAATGTAAATATGTGGGAAAAATCAAACCAAGTCTTGACATTATTCTAATAATGTGCTTGCTTGCTTTCTCCTTTAAAATTTTCCTTGAAATCAAAACACTCTTGCAAAATATCTAAAGTCCAACAAAACAGCATTTTTTTAGAAAACTGTTTTGTCAAAAACAGCTATTAGTGGTCAGGTTTTGGTTTGGAGCAATGTATCACATTTTTAAAGACTCTGACCTTCTCCAAGGTTAGGGACAATTGGATCCAAAGATTCCGGTTTCAGTCCCATCCCAGCAACATGGTAAAAAGAGGTGAAATATTACTGTTTCTCTTCCTGGGGCTTAATGCAAACCATTTTTTAAACTCTTGTTTCCAAGGGTTGCCAGGCCCTGAGATTCTCTCAGAGCTTGGCTTCAGATTAATTCTGGTCCAAGCTCTGCACCAAGGCTGGGATCTGTGTGTTCAAGCAAAGAGCAACACAAGTCTTAGCCAGATTAGATTTATACGAATATATATCTAGTGGCATTGCAGATTAATTTGAGCCAAGTTTTATGACAAAAGGCACAATGTTTAGCAAACACTAATGAACAGATGCTGATTTATGGCAGAACTTGGACTAGGCAAAGGGGATGGAGTTTCAATCTTGTGGTGAATTTTACAGAGCTGGATTCTGAGTGGAAGTCTTCGTGTGGATTACCATTCATCTTAGCTAGTTATTATGTACTAAAATTCAGCTCTGCCTGTCTGCACCAGGATTAAAAAATATCTGCTGTTTTAAAAGCACCCAGTTGAGTCTCTTCCAGGCACAGCTGCTCAAGAAATTCCTGGCTGTGGGTGCACAATGCTTTTGTGCAGAGCAAACACCCCTAACAGGGGGTACAGCAGCAGGCAGAGCACTCCAGCAGCCTGACCTAGATTCAGGTTTTGTCAGGGAACATTCATTTCCCCTGAGGGAGTTTCAAGGAAATTCCTTACTGGGTCTGTGGTGTAAAAAATGGACCAGGTTGAAGGCCATTGCAAGGATTTACACTCTTCCACCTCCACTCTGCTGTCTGGTGCCTGGACTTCCTCATGATGCACAGAGAATGCCCAGCACACACACACTCTTAGGATGGCCTTTTTGCTGCCCAGACAGAGCTCAGGAGCACACACTTCAGTATTAATTACTCCAATGTGACTAATAAGTATTGATAATAAAGTAAATAAGTAAAATAAGTATTGATAATAAACAATCTGCTCTCAAAAAACATGCCACTCCAAGTATCTTTTCAATAGTGCTGCAACATACCTTTACTGCAAGGAATAAATAAACAGCACATTAAAAGCAGAAAAAAATAAAGAAAAAATATTAGGGAATAATGTCTAAGCAAGTGCTATTAGAAATAAGGGTGCTTTTNTTTTTTTTTTTTTTTTTTTAATACCATTGCTAATGGAACTGGATAAGAAGTGCTTTGTTTGGCTGTGAATAGGAAAATAGAAATTACCTTTATTTAGCAGGTCATCCTTCACAAATGCTAGAGTTCAGCTGAAGTAAAATTATGCTCTGGTCAGTTCCTCTCAGAAATGCCAAGATCCTTTAGAACACTGAAATTTTTAATGCTGAAACACTGCAGAATAATTCCTATGTTCCATAGATGCTTACTTTGTATCCTGTGACAGTGAAAATACTGAACAATGGCAGAAGTTGGCAAATCCTTTCCAAAAGACCAGTTCCTGTCTTGAGTAATTCCACTATTACTCAATGCACAGTTCCCTGACAGTGCAGTACAATTCCCTGGCATCTCAGAGGGCAGAATGTGACACATTATATTTTATATTAGATAGCATGGATACTTTAAATATCCCCAAATTCAGTTCCAGTTCACACTTTAGACTAATAAGGCTGAAAGGAATTCAATTTTTCTGATGTTTTTTTCACTCAATGTGGTCCTTTCCTCACAGCATTCAGGTTGGAGTTACTCTCTGGTTCTCCAGTATTATCCAGTGTCTCTCTGGCTTTTCTTGTCTTTGTAGCAGTAACTCCTCCCAAGTCTCTGTGATTCCTTGCTTTTGCTATGTTGGGAAAGTCAGAGGAGTACAGAAATGTGTGCTCAGACAGAGAAAGGCTCAGATTCTCTGTGTCATGGCTGAATGGTCTGTTACAATGGAGTTGTTGTATGAAAAAAGCTTCTTCCATTTCCACATCTTTTTAAAAGAAAAGAGTGATCTCTCTTTGGCCTTGGAAGTGATTCAGACATTAACTACAAGGAAATAGTTCAGGCACCAGACACAGGGAAAAATTACGTAGCCCAAATGGCCAATGCAATGGCCCTGGAGCAAGAGAGCCTTTTCTGACACACTTTGGTGTCTGCAGAGTCCGTTTGTTGGCACTTGAGAACCCTTTTTCTTGGTATCAATTTGTCTCTCAGGTACTGTAAAGAGAGGCCTGAACTGTCTAAAAAAGCTTGAAGACTTTGCCCCAAGAGCCAAAGTCTAGAAGACTGGTATTGAAATGCTGAGCAGAGTTACTCTCATCTTTGTCTCTGAGTGTCTTGTTTTTCACGGCATGTTCTTTGTCATAAACTCATTTAACATTTTAGATTTGAAATCCACCATGATTGTTTTCATGTTTGATGCTTCAGCATGTTCTTGAAGGATGACAGATAGTCCTTCATATTTGTTTCAAAGATCACGTAAGTCTTCTATGGCTCTGAACTACACATTTTGGCTTTGCAGCTCTAGAAATAGAGTTCCAGCTCTGGAAAATACATTTCTTATTCACTTAAGGTACAACCAAGATGATTGCTGGTGAAGCAGCAAAGCCTTTTCTTTGATTCTGGTATAATAACATGTATTATTGATCTTAGAAGAAACCAGTATAGCAGTAGAGTGGAAGACAGACAAAGTTATGTCCACAAAAGTGGAACAAAAGAGTTGCCCTTGCCTTGGTGCATTTCCAGTGTAAGTAGTCTATAAGCACATCACACAGGCTGACTAGTGAGTATAGTAAAAAACAAGGGACCTGCCCTGTCAGCACACTCTGGCTTTACAACTGCCCAGCCCTGAGCCTGGAAAAAGCACAGAGAAATGACAATCAGCCCAATAAAAACAAGTGGGTAAGGAAACAGGCTTTTTGTAAAAGTGGCCACTGAGTACTGCTGACCCCTTGGGCATGTGAGAGCTCCTGGGGAAAGCTGTGGGAGTCGGTGCCCTCGAAAGTTTGCTGGCAGGAATAAAACACTAGTACATGCCAAAACTGATGCAGCTCATTAACAAACCTCATGGACTGTGAGGAAGAAGGACTGGAAATCCCAGGCAGAGTGGCAGGTATAGGCTCATCTGGCAACATACGGCCAGAGAAGAAATATTCCATCCACTCAGGCTGTGGTGTCAACAGTTTGAGGCTGAAATTACCATAACTGACTACATTGAAAAAAGCATTCACCAATTAGGAGCTAACTTACGAATCCATGAAATGTAAGAGACTCCGAAATAGATGTCTAAAGATGGCAATCCTGCGTAGGTCCAACAGGACAGCTTGCTGGCCATGCCAAACACGAGATCTCTGTTATGAGAGAGTATGATATTACTCTGTTATGGGAGTAATAATGATTACAATTGTTTGAAATGTCTGCCCGTGGGAGTTAAAGGACAAGAAGGAATTAACAGCTGGACTCCTACTGAGGTGGTGAGACACTTGTTGTGTGTGAAAATCTTTTGAAGGCTTAACCTGAAGCAGAGAAAAAAAAAGCCAAGTGCTCATACGTAAACTTCAACTAGGTGTAAGAAACTCGAAAAGCAAAATGTTGTGATGCTTCATTAAGAACAGAACACAGGAAAGTGGAATTTTAATATTAATTAAATAATGAGGAATACTGAAAGAGGAACACAAACCAAGCAAACAGTGAAACGTATTAGTAGGAAAGAGAAGGTGAGAGGTGATAGTGACCCAGCTACTGATGAAGGCTGCTGAAGAGACCTCTTTGGGTCTGGTTGAGATCCTATATAAAAGGATTTCAGAACATGAAATGGGCCCCTCAAAAGCAAGATGATGAAGATGCTTTGAAGTGAGGTGGAAAACAAACATGCGCAGAAATCTACGTCACCTCAAAGAATGCTTTTAATAGAAGTCAACAGAAAAGAACACCTGTAACTGAGATTGACGTTTGTGTCATCTCCATGGGCTAGAGTTAAGAAGGTGAAGATCAACAAAATAGTGATAAAGGATCATGATCATTTCATAGAGGAAATGCTAAAAAGTAAACAACCTGTCTTCCTTAAAAGAGAGGCGAAAAAACCCACAAAACAGACTAATACCATTGAAATGTTTTAATAGTGAGGGGAAAAGATCCCTTCTGAGCTGTGAAAACTAAGCAAGTTGCACAAACTGGACATGAGTCGCACTACTGTTAAAGCAAAAGATTTTCTATGGTCTGCAATATCTGAAGAAGGTATCTTTATAAAAAATATATTTTGAACATCTTTATAGTAAGTATCAGTGCATAAGAATACAGGCAGACATTCTCATCTGTTTCAGCAGGTGGTAGGGTTTTTTTTTTAAAATAAAGGACTGTCATTGTGTTTGAAGAATATAACAAGGCAAACAGAAAATCTGTCATTTTACCCTGCCCAAGATGCTCAGTTTTTCATTTGCTCTTTCCTTGTTCATGTCAAACAAACTCAGAACCTTGGTATGTAGCTCACTCATGAGATGTCCTGTTCCAGGAAGTTAAACAGAAAAGATGGAGCAGCAGAACAGGTTATGCAGTGTCTTCACAGGGCAAACCAGGGGCTGGGATACGCAGGGAACCAGGAGGGTCAGGGCAGAGTCGTTCTAATTCCCGAGTCCCTCTGCTGCTCTGGCCGTGCAAGGGGAGCCCCGGGGCATTCAGCTCGGGAAGGGATGCAGCAGTGCGGGGATGCGATGGCACCAGGCTGACTGTACCGCTCCTCCTCCGCTCTGCCTGTGCGCGGATCCAGGCATACACACGCTGCTTTTTCTCTGCGCGTGTGGCTCGGGAATGCTGCCCCTCGCCAGGGATGCAGCGGTACATTTATGGCAAGGGGTTAGAGCTGCGGCTGCAACTGCAATCCCGGCCCAAATCAGGAGAGGGGAGCACCAGGGGGATCGCTGCGCCTCTGGGCCGTCCCCTGGAGCCCAGCACTGGCCTTTCCACCGTGTCCCTGACACCCACCCTGGCTGGGCCCGGGGGATGCCCTGACAGCGCCCCCGGCGGGCAGCGCCGTAGCGCTCAACATTGCCTTTTTCGGGCTTATTTTCTCTTTCTTCCTTGTGTGCGGCTTCTTGGTGGTTTGTTTTGGGGTTTTTTTTTTCGCTTTCCCTTGTCACTCCTTGCAG
>VZSE01007827.1:25331-60331 GCA_013398275.1 Promerops cafer | reverse complement strand
GGCGGCAGGCGGAGGAGGAAGAGGAGCAGGAAGGGGAAGCAGGGGATGGGGCCGGTGCCGGGGAGGAGGTGGTGCAGATCCGGCTGGGGGACAAGTGCTACCCGGTGTGCAAGAGGAAGCTGATCGAGCAGAGCGACTATTTTCGAGCGCTCTACCGCTCGGGAATGCGGGAGGCAGGGCAGGGCCAGGAGGAGCAGCTGCTGCGCGGGGGACTGAGCGCCCTGGGGCTGGAGCTGGTGCTGGACTTCATCAACACGTCCTGCCTGGCCAGGCTGGAGCAGGAGGAAGGCGGCGAGGAGGAGCCGCCGCCGCTGGAGGAGCTGGTGGAGGCCGCATCCTACCTGCAGGTCACGCCCCTGCTGCGGCTGCTGCTGTCGCAGGTGCGGCTGGGCAACTGCTTCGAGCTGCACCGCCTTGCGCAGGTGTACGGCCTGCAGGACCTGCACGACGCCTGCCTGGACTTCATGGCCGCCCACTACCACCAGGTGCTGCGCAGGCCCGACGCCCGCCCGCACCTCCTGCTGCCCCCGGCGCTGCAGCAGCAGCTGCGGGAGCGGCGCATGAGGGGCACGGCCACCCTCGTGCTGCTCGGGGACTTCATGGGCGCCTGTCCGCCAGGGCTGCCCGCCGGCTGTCATCCCGTGGGGGACGCGCCCTGGGCCATGCTCAGGTACGACGAGGAGGCGCAGCGGTGGCTGCCGCTGGCCAACAACCTGCCCGCCGACCTGGTCAGTGTCCGTGGCTACGCCTCGGCCACGCTGGACAATTACTTGTTCATCGTTGGCGGCTACCGCATCACCAGCCAGGAGATCTCAGCTGCGCACTGCTACAACCCGTGCCTGAACGAGTGGAGCCAGCTGGCCTCGATGAACCAGAAGAGGTAACCCCTGCTCCGTGGGGTACACGTGTGTCGCTGTCTGGTGTTGAGATAGATCCTGTTGAGTCACATGGCACTGGCTCAGCCTAAGGGACTCGATGCAGACCTGTCTGTGCTCTGAACCACCAAACAAACACAATGAGAATACTCCTTTCCTGCTTTCTTTGTAGTGTATTATAACTCTAGTTAAGTACGTGACAAGTTTTCCTGCTCTTAGTGGGGTTGTACAGGCTACACCAGAGCGGGAGATGGCCAAAACAATTTAGTTGCAGCAGTTGTCCAGTGGTTTGTACTTTCATAAGAATCTGAATGTTTTGTAGGCCTGCACTACAGTGAAATACCAGAAAAACATCAGGAAGATGGTGAGAAATTTCTCACTTGATGGGAATATTTGAATCTGGGAATCCATCATCGTTTTTACAGTTTTCTTTTCTACCTTTATGTTTTTGAACCGTTTTTTACACATTGATGTTTTAGTTTGCATTCAGAAACACTTGTATAATTTATACTTGAAAGAGTAATAGAGACCTACCCTTGAGGAGGGCCCAAGAAGAGAGGCCTTCTTTCTGGCCAAGAGTGTGGCTCCTCTACCTTAACCACACTTTGAAGTTAAAAAAGCAAAGGCTTTCATTTTACTGAAACAAACTGGTTTTGTTTCCAACATGAACTTCCTCTTTGTTTCCATTTTAGTAAAAATATTTTAAATTTTATCTTTTCTCTCTGGAAAAGAAAAAGTAAGGAGGCCAGAATTCACTGTAGAATAGAAATCCTTTTCTCTATCCAGTGAATTGAAAGAGCATGCATGCACAGTGCATGCATGCAATGACCCAAGCCATTGGCATAAACGCTTTGTATCTGGGTAGTTAAACTGCAGTCTCTATTCCTGGCTCTATTTAGCTTTTGCCACCTAAACCCCCTCAAAACAGGGATTAGACCTAATATTAAATCATTCCCATTTCACCTTTTTTTCCTCCTACTTCTTGTATTGTGAGAACTTTACTAAAATAATCACCTCCCTAATCAGTCATCACAACTAATCAGGAACCATTTTTCTCAGTGTTTCTGACTGCTTGGATCGCACTGGGAAAAGTTTCATCTGTAAAATGAATGTTTGGCTCTTAAACACTACAAACACATTTTCTTACAGACCTATTTCTTAGAGGCTGAGCCTGTAGCAGAGTTTCCTGAGGTGCCTGAGCAACTGAGATGTTTAGCTGGTGTCATTCGACAGCACGACCTGTGTGAACGGGGTTGGGGGCACTTGGCCTCACTAGAAAAGGAGGATGGGGTCAGCTCACACAGTGTCTCCTATGGAAATTAATTAATCACAGAAGTCCCACGTTGATCAAGTCACGAGGTTCTATTTGTGTGATGTCTATAGCAAGAGAGCTGTTACTATGTGTGTTGACTCTGCAACATGGGTTTTTAAAAAATACCTTTTCAAGGCCCTTTTTGCACCTTACAGTTTGTGTATTCAAACTCTAGTTCAGCCTTTTTTCCTCTACACTTGCCCTTTTTTTTGTTTTTGCTAGGATGTATAATCAGTATACTTGAAATAGACACATGGATATTTTCTCCTATTACTGTTTTCAATGGCATTGCCACACCAACTTAATCTTCAAACCCATCACAGGTGACAGCAAGGTGTTCCTTAGAATAGAATTTCACATTGGCCATTTACTGCAGAAAGGAAGCAGGCAAATGTATATTTTTGGAATAATCTCTTACATGTCTTACATTCCATGGTAGTTACTGCAGGCCAGAATTACAAAAGTACCCAGAATTATACCTGCAAAGTAGCAATGAGGATGTTGTTCCCTGAGTAACTGGGGGAGCTTTTTTTCATGGAAACTCAGCTGACCCCTTCACAGAACACATTTCTGATTTTACCAGCCTCATGGAGTCTCAGCTCTGCAGTTAATTTTTACTATTTCTATCTGACATAACATGTCAGCTGCCTGATTACCGGTGTTTTGTAGCTGGGAGGAGGGATGGCCTGTGCCCTTGGAGCCAAGAGCAGGGCCATTTTTAACGTGAGCGGTTTGTATGCTACATGACCAGTGCTGATGCCTGTCTGCCACACATCTCTGCTGCAATTAGAGCTGCAGTTTGTTTGGCATTGTATTTTTAGTTTGTTATGCTGTAAACATATAAGCAGTAAAATGAAAAATAAGCAGCCTTCTGCTTAGGAATTAAGCCATGTGACTGTCTGGCAAATTAATTTATGTCAGCTGATATAATTACATCCCATGGATAAAATGCGACATACCTTCAGGGAGGGCTCCAGTTTCCACTGTAGTTGGTTTGACTTCAGACAGCAGAGGATCTGGATGTGTCCTGCATGAGTGACTGCATGTGTTGGCCTCGAAGGAAGGCTGAGGAGTTACAGATATAATTTTGCTGCTCTACTGTTCATATAAGAGTTTTCTGCCCTAAACAAACCTTTTAAGTTCTATGGTATTTTTATCATGAATTATTTCTATTGTCGTAATGGAGAATCCCAGGATGCTGGGATTCTCTCTGCATGCTTAGATGAAACACTCCTAACTTACTTCTAAGTTGAAGATGGAAGCAACCTGAATGTTTAGCAGCCATTCTGGTTTGGGTCTTCACTGTTTGCTTTCTTTTTAGATGTACAAATCTTATTGATTTAGTTTCAAACTTTTTCATGATAGGCAACTCCTGTATAATGTTCTTGTGATGCCCCCAGGAGCTTCAGAGAGTGTTATTCCCAATTTATCCATACCCAAGGGAGCTAAAATAATGTGCCCGGGCTCACAAAGGAAGCCTGTGACTGAGCATGGAATTTCACATTGTCTGAGTGCTAAATCCAGTGCTCATCACAAATAGTCCACAACAGATCATGTTTTCTAGACCTTTTCATTCTAGAGGTGTTTCTGTACTTGGAATTCACAAGAGAGAGAATGACCTGAACTTTTTAACAGAAGCAGCTCCATGTAAGAGTTACCCAAGATTAATTTTTGTCTTTGGGGTCAAGCAGGTAACAAAGTGAATAGGGGACTGTTGCAGTAATGTCCTTGAATACCTTTCCAAACCTTTTTTTTTTTTTAAATGAACACTGTCTGTTGAAATTTGCTATTTAAAAATAATATACCCATAGGATTTCTACTACATGTGCCAATTAGAGCTGTATATTCCACTTTACCTTCAGAACCTTCCTACTCATGGCAGGTAAATCTTCCAGTCCTGGAAGACCTATATAAGCCCCAGGCTGGAATTATGCACGTGGAACATGATTTTTGTGAGCAGTCTGTGCCTGAACCACTGCCACTCTGAGGACTCTTACAGGAATATAGGAGATGAAGCTTCTAGGGAATGCTACTTGTTCAGGATACCTTCTCCTTCCTCATTTTCATTTTTTTTTAATTCACTCAAAATTCTTCTGTGCTGGAAGAAAATAGACTTCAAAATATTTTTTTAGTTAGAGCCATCCATACCTTACTCACCACAAATGTATCACACACTTCTAAAGCTAAATGTTTCATGCAGTGTACTCTGCAAATTCACATAAGAAATATAAAAAAAGGGGGAAAAAAGGAACTCATTGAAAATATGTAAAATGCTTTGGAATTGCTCCGTAACTGTGATTTCATGATTCCTTGTCTCTGTTGTAAGTGCTTTAACTCTAGAATAAAGAAGTCATCTGATTTTTGAGAAATTTTAAGGTTAAATTGATCATTTGGCAGGAAGAAACAATGTTGGTTAATCCAAGGCTTGTGTTGTGCCTCAGGACCAAGGCTACCTTGCAAATAAATACACATTTAACTTGCTCTTGAAATCCTCCAGCTGTGTAGATTCCAGCCTGCACTGGAATCCTCCTCCCAGGTGTCTTGGTCCCATGTTTAGCCACACCTCTGATCAGAAAATCCTCCCCAGTATCTGGGCCAACTCTTTTTTGTTGTACAGTAAGGAAGATTGTCAGTGAACAAAAACCATGTGTGCTGGTCCGTCATAGCCACTGCCACCATGGCCTCCTGCAGATACACCTAGCACAATCTAGACCCACGGTGGCGGGGGGGAGGGCGGCGGCGTTTGGGAAGCTGTGGAATGTTGTCGTGCATGCAGAAAGCCTCCCTGACCTCCAGCTCCTTTGCATTCGTGTGCTATTTTTTTCCTTCCTTTGTGCACACAGCACTTTGCACTTTGTTGAGTGAAGAACAGATTTCGAGCGATGGTAAAACCCCACAGCTCCCACTCGCTGCTGTTCCTGGGGTCCTGTTCGGAGTGAATGGGGGCAGCAGAAGACAGCTCATACCTCAGCTTGTCCTGGCAAGAAGGGACCCACTAGGCCTGGTTTTTGGAAAGTACCTCTTGATCCCTCAGGTTTAGACAAGTTGCAGGTGCGAGTGGAGTTCCATCGTGGTGGAATCTGACAGATTCGGCCCCACTGTTTCCAGGCTGTAGTCCATGGAACAGTTGTTGGTTGTGGAGAGCTGGCTCCCTGCTCAGTGTTTGCTTTCCTTGTTTCCAGCTGCTCCAACACATTAAAGGAGCGTAAAAATGCACTAAATATTTCCTAATGTGCACTCTCCATAAAGACACCTGCTGTTACTGGCACGGAAAGGTGAATGGCAGAAGTTTTTCATAACGTATTGAGCCATTGTCCAAACTTTCATATAAAGTGTGCTGATGGATACTTGCAGCTACTTTTGAGTAAAATGAACATTATTGTTATTGAATTCCATAAATCTGAGATACCTCCACTGAATGTCATTCATTTTAATGAGTGTTTGGAAGTGGTTAAATGACTGACACAAAGGTTTGTGGCCTCCTTTTAGAATATTTAAAGCTGCAAGTTGTGCTGTTTGTGTTGTGTTTGTAGATGGTTTTCCCTGTGGTTTTGCCCCTTTGTTAATTTGTGGATTTTTTTTCTGTCCTAACTTTTACAACAGGTATATTGCTTTGAAAATCATAATGTTTTGCAAGTAGTTATTCTCATTTCATACCTGCTTTTGATTGCCGCGTTATTCTGGATTTTCTAAACTGGAAAGCATAATTGCTGTTGAGGGAATATGAACAGACTAACCTAATTGTAAATGTCAGGGGGAAAAAAAGAATAAAAAGCAATTAATTCCTTCAAAGGAGCATTTTAGTTTCGAAAGCTGTATCAGGATGACAGATTCAAAGTGATTCCATCTGGAACCAAATCCTTTTTCCAAATATGTTTAATAGAAAGAAGTTGCAGGGCAGTCTACAGCTAGGCAGGGTTCATTTTGTCCAGACAAAACCCTGCAAAAGTACTTAGCACTAAGTTTTGAGTGTTGGATTCCTGCAGGGTGGAACTCCCTTTGCTGCCCAGCAGGCCAGTGCAGGTCTGAAACATCATTTCAGTTTTAGAGACATAACACAGTTCCCTGTTTGGCTTTGCACTGAGCTGGTGCACTCCAGGGACTGACACACAGCCAGTTAATTGGGGTACTAATGGTAAAATCTCAATTGGCTCAGCAGAAGAGAAGGAGCAACCTCTCTAGGCAGTGAGACTGTTCCTAGGGAGAGGAAAAGCTCATCCTTTGTTAGACCAGCTTCCCTAGCTGGAAGGAAGAGCTGCATACAAGAGTTCTGTCTTCACATCCTCCAGTTTCTTGCTCCAGACCTGCACCTTTAATACCCATAGACCATTTGTTTCTGTCTGCGTTACCTTCAGGGTGTGAGATAGGAGACTTCTCGTGCTTCAGGAATTAGGATGTTGCCCTTTGCCATGTGTGAATTTTGAGAGCATAATGGAACAGACCAAGAAATAAATGACCAGTTTGGAGGGCATTGCTCATGGGGTGCAATGTAATTTTTGTTCAGCTATGGGTAGAACATAATTTACAGATAGATCTTGCTTCAGAGAATGTATTTAGTAGTTTAATGCTGAATAGGCTACAGAAGATTCTCTCCTCTTTCTTTTGCAGAACAGGATTCAATGCGTTCCACTTTAAATTGCTTTTTTATTAGGGTTATTAAAGAGATTCCATAATACAGCCTAAAACAAGTATGCATTCGTAGGCATCCAACAAGTCTTGTTTGAAATTTCTGCAATTTTAACTGAAATTATGTCTTTCACTGTGTGTCCATGTAATGCATTTTTCTCTACCAATGGCACATTGCTAAAAGCCTGATAAAAATGAGCCATCTACTGAGCACATTGGTTAACTGAACAGCTAGAGCTGAACTGGCACAGACTGAAATAAAATTAAATATTCCTCAGTCTCAGCAGCATCATCAATAACATTCAAACTGTCACGGGTTACTGTCCTGAGTAATTACAGTGTAGTTAACAGCATTCTGGCCTTGCACAAAAGAGTTCAGATGCTGCAGATACCTCAAGTGGTGGTGCAAGCTGTGAGTAGTGATGAGTGTGTCAGAGCCTGGGTGGGAAGAACTTTCCTCTGTATTTCTGTACATGGATGCACCTCACTTCAGTGCTGCAATTTGTTCTTTCAGATCCAATTTCAAGCTCCTGGCTGTCAGTGGAAAGCTCTATGCCATCGGTGGCCAGTCCCTTTCCAACGTGGAGTGCTACAACCCAGAGAATGACTGGTGGAATTTTGTGGCATCCATGCCAAACCCTCTTGTAGAATTCTCAGCTTGTGAATGCAAGGGCAAGATCTACGTTATTGGAGGATACACTGCACGAGGTAACAAGTTTGCTGTTACTTCTTGTTGGTTTTTACCTGATTGTTTCCAAGGCCCAGATAATTTTCTCCTGTTTTTCAGGAAAGCTTTTGAACTCATGTAGAAGGCTGTGTAATGCTGATTAAAGCACATAGAAATAAATTGCTGGTAGAAAATAATTGACAAACTAAACAAAACAATAGCTCTGTCAGGGAAGAATCAGGTTTGGTTGTTTGTTTTTTTTTTCCCAGAGCCTGTATGGACCTGGGGCTCTGTTTTTTGCAGAGAACAAACTGATGGGTACTTCAGCACCCAGCTTAGCCACTACCCCTTTTCTTAGATTTTGATCACGCAGTATGGAGAGTCTCAACAGATACACTTTGTTTACTTTTTAAATACCTGGTTTAGACTGTCAGAAGGAAAAATTTACAGAAAATATCTGCCTGCCTTAGTATTTCTCATGTATTAATAGATGTCATAGTCTTTTCACTACAGTATTTCAGTGTTTCACAGGCAAATTCAAGCTATAACTGAATAGAACAATCAAAAGCTGAAGCAAGAACCAACACTTCTAGCTTATTTAATTTCTATACCAGATTTTCTGAGGACACTGTACAAAGGGAAAGATTTGAAGTTACATTCTCTTCTTACAATTACTTTTCTCACATCCAGTGGGCAAACAACGTCAGTTAAAAAGAGCTCCCATTTGTTCATTTCTTAAGTACATAGTGCCATTTTTTGGAAGACATTTTCTCAGAGCTTTAGAAGTCAATTTTTTAAACATGTCAAATGTTCAGTATTTATCAGAATTTCGTAAGTTTGAATTTGGCCTTTGCCCACTTCAGTTGACCACAGCAGTTTAAGGAGCTTTCTTTCCAAACAGAGAATGAAATTAGAAGACAGATCAGCTTTTACAGACAGTACTTTAAGCAAAGCTAAACTGATGTTAGAACAGGATTCTAGTGTCTGAGCAGATTTGAGCTCTGAATCATTTTAAAGTTTATAAAAGACACACTGCCACCCCTTAGGTGGTGGTCCTTCTGGTAATGAAAACCCTCAAACACATTTTGTCCAGACCATTCTGACCCAGAGCCTGGTGGTTTCTGTGAGGGAAAATGTGCCTGTGTCGATATGGAGAGCTGTGCTGTGCTATGTGTGCTGCAGTCCTTGTCCTCTGGTCACCTCCACTACAGGATCTGCTGGGGCCATTGTGCTCCCTCATGTCCAGCATTGGGACTCTGAGATGTCTGGCATGAAACACTTGTTATGCTGAGAGGTCAGATCCAAAGGGAGACATCCTGTGAGACAAGAGAACGAGAAGGGGTTGAAACAGGTTAATGGGAAGTCTTGTCTCTAGAGACCAGGGTTAGGAGTTTGGCATTTTTTATCTAGAGAGAGAGAAAGAAGAGGTGAGGTGAAAAACCTCTGATTTGCTTAAGAGTGCTACACAATTACAGGAGGACCAGCTTTTCACCTACACCCTCTGCACTCTGCAATTTCCTTTTCTGATGCTTGTGCTGTGCTTTCATCAGGCTGCCTACTCCTGGTGTCATGAAGAGGAAGATCAGCACATTGCTGATTCAGGTCCCATTCCTTTAAAACTCCTGAACAAGGCATGTGCAGTCAGGATTGCTGTGTCAGGCTCCTGACTTGGTACTTGCTGCCTGTGGGTTCAGCTGAAGGAGAGTTTTAAGTTACCTTTGGCTTCCTCCACACTCCAGGGGATTGCTGCTGCCCTCCAAACCTCTGTCATTTCCCAGGTCTTTTCCTAAAAGCCTTAAAACAATAGGAAGTTTTGAGCAGGGGATAACTAGCACATTTAGGCTTCTGTTTAAATCCAGGATCACTCAGAACAACCAACACCTGTGCTTGTTATCAATAATTTCCTGAACAAGGGTCTAGAATCAGTTTTTCTGTGACATCTTCGTAGCAGACTTAGAAACCAGAATTGCCACAGTTACACTGGTGATTTTCCTTCCAAATTATGCTGATGTCAGAAAATGTTAAGACCTAAAGATATGAGAAACACTAAGGTTGATTTGCTGGTTTGCTACATGTACTACATAAAACACATGCAGCAATTAATGTTTTTTTGTGTTATGTTATTTTTAGTAGTTTTTGTATTTCTGTATATACCTCAGTTTTGGTAGATATTATGGGCTGTCTTTTAAATTTGAGTAGAACTTTCTCCTGAGATTGTACTTTCCAAAAGATGGCAGGATCTGGAATTTCCCCCTGTAAATTATAATGACACTTCTTGAATAAAGTCCATCTCTTGAGTTTACAGCTCTCCCTTGTGAACCTAGATCCTAACAGAAATTCCATGTCAGGCACTGTAGTGTTCATGTTCTGTATTGTGGGTTTTGTTTTGGGAATTTTTTTTGCTGTTTCAGTGGATATAAAAGACCTGGGCTGTGGACTGAGCATGTGAGGGCCACGTTGCAATGGACTTCTATTTCATACACCTCCTCTCAAATAACACATTTTCCAGGGGAAGTTTACTCCTATAGATAGTCATAGAAACTTAATTGGGACTTCTCCTCCCATTAATGAGTCAGAGAATGATAGGTTATTTGTAGACAAAGGTCATCTATATGTAGAGCTGCAGTTTCACAGAGCACTGCCATTAAAATAATCAAGGTGCAAACGCTGGATGGAGCAGCACCTCCCTGATCATGCCGCTGATGCACTTCATTCAGGACAATCCAGTTATATTTCTGGCTATTTATACCTGTGCCCTTACAGAACTTGTCAGTATGTCCCTGCTGCTCTTCCCCCTGGGAGCTCATCTGGAAGTCATCATGCAGGACAGACTGGTACCATGGAGCAGATTTAATAAAAGACCCAGCTGGAGTCTGCAGACCTGTTCCTGCTTTTCACTTCAGGCTGGATTTGAACTCAGGCCTCCAGAACTGGAACTGAATTTACTGAGTCGTGTTCATTCTGTGATAATTTAGTGAAGCCTTGGGCAGAGCCAGGGTCTTCACTGCACCATAAATCAGGGTGGCATTGTAACAGTTTTGTGGAATAACACTATTGCAAACATATGCACCCACTGAGTTGTGAATTATGGACATGATTTCAGCTTCTTCCTGAGCCTCTGCTTGATGGCAGAGCAGAGAGTTCCTGGTTCTTAGATGATTTTGACAATGTGTGTTTCTCTCTTTATAAGGTGCCCTTAGGTCATCTAGGCCAGTTGCTGAAATGTAACCAGCTTTACAAATTTTATTCCATAAAACTTCAATTTATACAATGAAATCCAAAGTATCAAAGTTAAGCTTGGATGATAAATCATCACTTGACAGCCATTAATGAAGTGTATTTCTCTTCATGATAGTTTGATTCATCTGTGACCACTTCTGGAGAGGAGAATGTTGCTCCATTTCCCTCTTTGTTAAAAATACTTATGTATCAGTCAGAGACAAAATTAAAAGCGTAAGCTAAAAGGTAGGGATTATTCTGCTAAAATCTGTGGGCCCAGACAATTTACATCATGTAATGTGCTAGAAGTAGCATGATTTTTTTACCCTGTGCCAAGGAACAGAACGTTCAAAGTTTCTTGTCAAGGGCAAAGAGCTGCAGTTGTCAGTGATCACTGTTTCTCCCCTGGCTTGCCCTGCAAGTGCGTGAGCAATCTGCAATAAAGGCTGGGATGATTTGTAGGAAAGAAAAATGCTCCCCTACAAGTGCCTTCTGACAGAATTATTTATTTGTGAATGTTTCCTCTGTTTCAGGCAGGAACATGAGCATCCTGCAGTACTGTCCCACTTCTGATTCCTGGACCAGCTTGGAGCTGTGCGACATGCACGTCCGCAAGCAGCAGATGCTGTCTGTGGAGGAGACCATCTACCTGGTGGGGGGCTGCATCCTTGACCTTGGACCAAACCAGAGATCCAGCCCCAGTGAGGACATGTTAACAGTGCAGTCCTACAACATTGCCACCAAAGAGTGGCTCTACCTCAATGAGAACTCATCCAAATCTGGCCTTAACTTGACTTGCACTCTCCACAACGATGGAGTCTATATCTTGAGTAGGAATATTACTCTGTCTTCCAGCTTGGAGCAGCGTCTTTTCCTGAAGTATAACATCTTCACAGACAGTTGGGAGTCACTGGGGCGCTTCCCGGCCTTTGGACAAAACATTTTGATCTGTTCTATGTATTTGCCTGATGGGCGAGAAGTGTAACAGCACGAGGGTTTTGTTTTCAGTTCATTAATCGTTCTTTAATGAAATATTGCTCCCTCTGAATGTGGTTGCATAACGCAGGCAAAAAATACTTATTCTGTTCTCTAAATAGGTTTCAGAATTCAGTATGAAGAGAAATGCTTCCAGAAACAGTTTTAAGATGTCGATTTAAAAATTTGGATTAAAATTTCACCAGGTATTGTTTGCAATTTAAACATAAAATTATTGTGTTGGCAACTGATACAGGAGTTCTAAAGGCAAAACTGATCAGTCTGGTTTTATCCTTTTCTTAATAGACAGTGAGAATAAAACATATACATTTTAAAAGTGGAAACAATTCAATAAAGTAAATAATTAGTATACTCAAAACCACAACAGGATTTATTTCTTTCAAAATACAGTTTTTGCTCAAGCAATGTTCTATCAAATGCACACTGTTTCAAATTGTTTATACTATCCCATTTTTATCTCTTCTGTGGCAGCAAGTGAGAATCTCAAAGGTGCCAGCAATTGGGGTCCCATCAAGAAGAACTTACTCTGAATTATTTGTAGTGCAGTGCTGTGCCAGAGACTGGTAGGAGTTACCTAGAGGCTACAGTTGCTGACTGGGAAGTAGATGCTCCTTTAACAGAAGCTGGCAGCATTTCTTGCCACTACTAAGATGGAGGTAAAAAGGCTCTTTATTCAAAGGGTGGAGTTTCCTAATTGTCATAAAGGTTTAAGTTTTAGTTACCTTGATGTGTTCTGTAGTACTTTAAACTGAGTTTAAAGATCAAATTGTAGTTGGCAACAAGCTGCGTGTTGTGAAAATGTCCCTGAGCATGTGCAGAGGTGATCCTGCTCTAGGCACGTCCTGATTAGTGACACTCCTGTGGGACACACATGGAAGGCTTGGGTCTTGTAAATGACTCCCTGAACACGTCCCCCAAAGCAAGGACATATGAGTGTTGGCTCTTTCTTGTGTCACCAGGAGAAGTTGCCTCAGGTTTGCCACCCAATGTTGTTTCTCTCTGTAAAGGGCACTGTAAGGTGGTCACTGTGAACACTCCTCTGTAGAGATTCTGGAGTGGATACTGCAGGAGCTTCTCCCAGTTCCTGCCTCTTGCCCAAAGAGAATTGCAGCCATGATTGGCCCTTTTTCTGCTTGTAGCTGACAAGTGCAAAAGTGTCTTCTTGAGGTGCCTACCCAGGTCTGGAATGCGTGTCCTCACCACAAGGAGAGGAAAAGCTCTGGGTCACCATGGGAAGAGCCAGGTTAGACATGTGTTAAACACACTGCAGGGATGCTGGTTCTGCTCCAGCTGTTTACCCTCATGATAAGATGAGATTTAAAGCACCTGAACACATTACTAATGTGTGGAGATGTCTTTTTTGTTTCTTCATTAGAGTTCAGGAATCTGAATCTTCTTTTGAAGACGGGGGCCTGTTGTACAGAGGAGGAGGAGTAGGCAGCAGTGGCTCCCTCAAGGTCCTTGTAACTACTTGCTTTTCCGCAGTTTTGAATGAAATCAGTTCTTGCTAAAGGGTTATCAGTCTTAAAGGGCCTTGCCAATCACTGCTCAGACATTAATCTTGGTGCTTCCAATCACTTGTAGCAACCCAAAGAGAAAATCCCAGGAAACTTCTCCAGAATGAGGGCATTTCTGTTGAACACTTTTAGGATGAAAGCAACCACAACACAAGGTATTTTGGATGTCTAAAATTTACCTTTTTGCATGGAACTTTAGCAGCCTGGTGGAGAATGTCGTGCCTCAGCCCTAACTGGTGCCTGCCACTCAGCTCTGTATTGACTTCAATTAGCTAAGTCCATGCTGATGTGTTTTTATGTCATTTGAAGACATTGTGCAGCTGCTGTGTTTTGACAGTAGTTATCACACCACATAATTCCTCTTCTGCAGTGAAGCAATAAGATGACTTCCGTAAGATGCTTCTTCCAGAAGTATTTCAGAATAAATATAAGCAGGGTGCCATTGCCTGGTGATAAATTATCTTGGTGACGTTATGCTACTTGATTTCCTAAATTTCTTTTAAGTTCCAGATTCAGTACCCTACAGTCAACTGTGACCAGTATTGGTGGAGGGAATCACATCCTAGTTACAGCGTTCTCTTTCCTAGCAAATTAACCAAGAAACTCCATCACTCCTGGGTTTGCAGTGGGGTGTACCAAATCAAGTCCTTTCAAACCCATTCATTTCTTAGTGCAGTCGTAATTCCAGAAACTATGACATCATCATCTTGGTGTGATTACTCTTTTCAGAAGAGACCTTTTCACACTGGGTTTATCTTGGTTTCAACTTCCAGCAATCAAGTGACCACCTTGTAAACCTGCTCAAATGCAGAAGACCAAGATGTGTCTAACTGTAAATACAGTCAGACACTTTTGTCAGTCCATGGGGCAAATGCCTCCTACACTAACATCTAACAGTACTGCAGTCACAAATCAAAATTGGTGTTTAATTTAGTGGTAGCATTAATTAGTGTATTTAATCTGAATGTACTGCATTACTACAGGCTGAAATAAAAATGTTTTTTTTAAACAAAATCCTTTACAGAAAAGTATGCAGTTTGTGTGGCCCCATACCTCAGCAAAGAAACCAAACACTGTAATGACTGTCTTGTGCCCTGTTCATTTTCTATCAGTTTTATACTTCATATTCATTTTTTATATTTTGGGGCAAGGAAAAGTGTCTGAGAGCCACTAACAGAATAATTAAAACACTGCTTTTTAGCCAATGGAAATGTTGTTCAGTGATCCAGTGTACTCTCCTTTCTCTGGTGGTGGAGGAAAAGGCTCTTGATTTTAGAAGTAGCTGAAGAGTCCTTGCAGTCTGATCAGCTGGAAATTCCTCTGTTGTCCTCATGTTGCTCCTAACTTACCATGTGGGCTTGGAGAGATCCTTCCAGCTCCTGGCATCTGCATCTCCAAAAGTGACACATAAGTGTAGGAATGTTCATCTTGTGGGAACACAAGGTTCATCTGGCATGTAGTATTTGAAAGAGTTCCTGAGCATGTGAAGTACATTTGTCCTCAGTGCTGTGGCTGCTTCCTTGGCTATTCAGACTGCTTCAGCAATTGCTAATTACCTCAGCAACTGCTAATTACTTCAACCTGTGCTAATTACCCGTATTTTGAACTAATGGCTATTTCCAGCCAGTTTCTTTTCTTCCTTCTTTCCTTTTTTCTATTTGGTCACCCAACAGTCTGTAGTTCATCTAAGTTTCCTGGTCTTGGTGTTCCCAAGTCTGTATCTAAACTCCAGACCACAGCTTTCCTGCTGTGTCTGGGTTATCCAGTGCTTTATATATCCACTATTTTATCTTCTCTGCCTCATGGACCAGTTCCCCTTGATACTGACCAGCAAAAGCTGACGATGGTAGAGGATCATCCCGAGCTGAAAGAAAGAACAACAGCCCCCAAAATCCTGAGGGAGGAGTGAATGGAAAACTGTGGGAACTCAGTCCCTCCTCGTAAAATGCAGAAGCATTTCAGAAGGTTGCTCACATCAAGGCAAAGAGGGAGCATAAAAGTTTCTTCCTTTGAGGGACTGGTTTGTGGTTTTCAATGTGAAATAAGAGTTGTGTGGGGCTTAAGTTTAATCTCTCTGGCTGCATTCCATGGGTTTCCCTTTCTGCCCTGTCAGCTGCCCTCTCTTGAGCTTAGTATCTGTGTTTTACATTCTTTGAGGGTTTTGCCTTTCTACATCAGTGCCCAACCCATTTTGCTGAAATCATGATAGCAGTTTGTTGGTCTTTTCTGTGTGTTGCTCTCCTTTTCACACTCATCTGTTTCTGTTCTGTGACAAGGTAGTTTGTAATTCAGGTGTAGTAACCTTTTCACTTAGTCAATTTTGGGCTCTGGGAAGAGAAACCTACAAAACTACAAATGTTCTGTTTCCTTTCATCCTCATTTCAGTGAGAAGTGATGCTTCAGGCACTCAGTTTGTGGGAATTGGTGTGTCCATGAACAGAGGACACAGAGTGTAATGACAACATTTAGCACATAACATGCTCAAAGCCCCTCACGTGCAGAAATTATTCCTCCCTGCCATCCCTGTGAGGTAAGATACACTCTAAATGGTGTTAAACCAGAGACATCCTTTGAACAGCTGTTGGCAAGACCAGCGAATTTATAGGTGTTCATCAAGAGCCCTCCTCAGAGGGCAGAAGATGTCAGTGTGTGGTTATATTGAGTTTGCACTTAGAGCAGTGACCAAAGGGTGGCTCCCCAGCCCCACTGTAAGGCTTAGGAACCAGAACTGATGCTCTCAGAAAATTTAAACCCCTTTACTGTCATTCTCAGAGTGTGATTTCCATCTAACCAGCTTTGAGCCTAGTTTAGTGCAACCTCTGGGTTGTTTTTTTGATTTCCTGAGAAGGAGAGTGGAATTTGGAAAAGGAGTCAGGATTTTGTGAACTGAGAGGGATCATGCATTCACAGATTTAAAATTACTTTCCCAATTATCCATGCTATATGGATTTTTTTCTAAAAGCAGTGACATTACCAGTAAACACATACTGTTATGTCCTGTGAATATCAGTATTGTGTAAAGTAAGATTTGGTTTCTTTATTGCAATTAGAAGAGCAAACCAGGAATCATTGCAATTCCTGTACTTTTCTAGTGGAAGGCTGACTATACAGAGTCCATTTTTAGAGTACTCAGTTACATGATGTGCTGCACATCTTCAACCTGTATATGCTTCAGGAGGAGAGAAAGACATTCAGCACCTGAGCAAAGATGTTTCCTATTTGTTGGTACTTAGACCATTATTTAAGATTGAGCAGTGAACACAAACTCTCTGAATCATCCTTCCATCACTCCATTTTTCAGTTGAAATTTATGATTATTTGCTCAGGTGATTTTCCACTCTCTGATATTTTCCAGATGTATGAAAGGGTTTGTCTTGTGTGTGATAAGAACCTTTTATAAATAATTTTCAGCATCTTCAAAATGACTTACTCTATAAACTTTCTGGTTTACTTTTATTAGTCATGCTTTGAAAAATGGTTTTGTAGAATTTTGAGTACTTTTCTGTACTTAGTATTGAAAATACCAGGGATTTCAACGGTGTAAGGGCAGGGAAATATCTGTTTCTCTTCAAGGACATGACTTCAGCTGTGCAAGATCAGAAATGTAAAAAGTGTCATTATTTCATTTCCTTTGAAACTTAGTCTAGTTTACAGTTAACTAATTTAATTGTGTTAATTTACTAATTTTAAGTTTTACACCATTCACTGAAGTTAAAACACTTGCAGTTGAGCAGTGGTTTTGGAGGTGATGTTATAAGGGCTCTGTGTTCATCTTTGGATATTGTTACTACAATTTCCTTTTTCTACTGGGGCTGTTATAATTGACTGGTATCCCACTGAATGCCTTTTTATTTGGTTGTAAGGGAAGTTTTCCCACAGGGAGGGCCTTGATTTATTATGAAGACCAGAGCTGTGTCATTTGAGAATGTGTATTTTGATGCTGTAATTATTGATTGATGATAACTGCAGTGAAGCCCATAAAAAAATGATTTTGGGTGGTAGGGGTGGAGATAAAGCTAGGAAAGAGATGCTTAGGGACAGCCACCCTCTAACCTCCAGGCATAAGCAATTTTCAATTGCAGAATCAGGAAGAAATGGTTTTAAAATAACAACTCCTTTTTCTCTCTTCCCATGTCTCCCGCCGCAACTCAAACCCTTTCAGTCACAGTAACTTGTGTCAAGACATCTGTGTCTTAGAAGAGAAGGTTGGTAGTGAGGTAGGAATGTGCTGCTTGTGCAGGTGATCCCTTATCAGAACTGCTGCTTGGCAGGCCATGAAACCTTCCTGCAGCTTTCCTGGAGGACACTGATGGCTCTTTAATGTCATATTATCTGCTAACATGTGTGTGATGATAGGTGAGGCAGGGAGAGGAGTCACAGAAGCATTATTGTGTACCTGATAAAAAATGCTCAATAGCCTCCTAGAAAAACTTCTGTTGTTTTTTTTTTTTTAGTAGAGGCTGATCCAAAGCCTTTTGCTGTTAATAAAAAGAACTAGCTTGGAATTAGGCATGGTTGAGTGAATTAGATAATTCTGAAAGAATCCAAAGGAATGCTAACTGTACAACTGGCTGATGAAAGAAGAGGCATAGGCTTGGAGAGGCTTGGTGCAGTGTGATCTCTGATATGCCCCATCTGTGGTTTTTGAATTTCACTCTGAAGATGCCCATTGTATTAACATAAGTTTATCAAATATACTGGCTCTGAAAAAATCAGGAGAATTATGTTTTCCTAGGAGTATCTGGGGAGAAGGTGAACATCTCTAGAATTATGCTGGTGGGGAGTCACTGAGAAAACTTTGCTCTCATACTTCTGATTCTGACCAGCAAAACACTTCTGTGTCTCCTTGTACCAAGGAATGTGGTGTGTGAGGTGAGGTTGAAATGTTTTACTTTATATCCTGGTGCTGTGAGATTTTTATTTGTTTGTTTATTTGTTTTCTTGAACAATAGCATCTCAAAAAAAAAAAAAAAATCTTGTATCCAGGCATCGGATCCTTCTCTCACAGGCTGTGATAATGCCATAGCCAAGAAAATGACCTGAGTATGGTCATGTGGGACTGACAGGCATCATCCCTGTTTTACTGTCAATATATACAAGTACAGAAGATTTATTTGTACAAGAATTAGAACTTTGGCTGATATTACATGCAAGGTGAAACACCTCCAGGAACTTTTTGAGAACAAAACACCTCAGCGTGGTTTCCCTCAATAGGAAAGATAAGGGTGTGTCCCACATGGGGATTGGAAATCCTTGAGGAAGAGGATAGACTTAAACCTAAATCTTCTGTGCCTTGGCAGATCTCCCAGTAAACATAGTCCCTTCTTTCTTCAGTTTGGATGGGTAACTAGTTTTTGTTATTTGCTTAAGCAAAAAAACCCCAAAACAACAACAACAACAAAAAACCCAAACCAAAACCAAACAAACCAAAAAAACAATTGTGAGGCTTTATGTGGGATAAATAAATCATCTGTTTTTCAAAAAATAAAATATTTACCCCAAGATGTCTACACATCAAACATCTGTACAACACACCAAAATCAGGGTGTTCAAGCTTGCTTTTCCTATATATTAATTCCCTTGCTTTAACTCTTTCAGCTTTTGGAGTATTGAAATGAACATTGTTCCTGCTGCATCCTCTGAGTATTTGTAAACCAGCTAGTGAAACAGGAGTGTCTGTCTGTCCATCAGCCTGGAATAATTGTACCTCTCTGAGGGGAACTGGGTAGGGTTCTACTGGCAGGGTGGTTTCATTGGGAGGTTGGTCCTAGTGGGCTGAGCCAGCTGTTCAAGACTGGCTCTGAAGGCTGAGTGTCACTTTGAGGAGTGAGAATTGATCAGTGTGGCCATAATGACCAGAGAACATCCCCTTTCCGAGCAGCATAATTTAATAGTAACTCTGAAATTGTTTCCTCCTGAATTTTTGTTGATCCATCCACCCTCCAACACCCTCAAATCAGAGGTATTTTCTTCTGCCAGTTGCCTTGCATAAAAAGTTCCACTCTCTCTATGGCCCCTGAAGTCCAAAGTAAACACACAGGAACATAAACCCGTTCACCCCTTCTGGGCCCAGCACTCAGCAGCCTCCTCACCCCTCCAGTGATCAATAAAGTCAGAAAGGAAAAAAGCAACAGCAAATACTTCCATCCCACTTGGTATCAGAGACCCCCAAGTCACTGGCAGCAAGAAAAATTACTGTTTTTCTGCCAGGCTTTCTTTGCCAAAGGCAGACTTTACTTAGGAACAGTCGTCCTTGGCTCCAGGCCCCTCAGTCAGTCACCATAAATAGCTGGAAATTCAACCTGTCAAGCTGTTCCCTGCCAGTCTAACACCTACTTCCTTCAGGTGCCACAGGGTGGGACATATTAGGAACTCAGCAGCCCATTAATTCTTTCCTGGTTTCTGTGGGAGGTCTTTCACAGAAGTTCAAAATTTTCTTCAGAGGCAGAAAATTTGGGATTTGAATTCCACCCTCTGTAACAAGCATGGATCATATATATTAATGCTAAAATCTGCCAGTCTTTTTGTCAGGATTCAAATGCACTTGTGCTTTAAAAGCAAATGAAGGCAATGGTCAGGAAAATGTTGTGGTGCAATGAAAAAGTGAATTGAGGTGCAGAGTTCCCTGTAATTTTAGTGTTTGTAGCAATGGCAACATAGGAAAAAGGGGCAAAGATTTTTTTATCATGGTCAGTAATGCCTTAAACATGGGGGCATTCAATTTCAGGCTCTCCGGAACGGACTCTAATTCAAAAGTTCATTGCTTAAGTGCCTTCTGAAGTGTTTCTAATTAGGCATCTAGAAGGTCTAGTCAATCACTCTGAGGTGTTTCTGTAAATTTTACTAAGCAGCTTTCTGTATCTTCATCTTCTGAAAGCTTTGCAACTTTGAAAGCACCGTTTGCTCAATGGAACAAATTAAATTGGGTTGGCTTCCCTTGAGCCATGTTATCTGGACAGAAATAGTGCCTCACTTCCAGTGTGGAAGTGCAGTTCTTCCAGTTCAAATCTCCACTGTTTTTGTGCAATGCATTCCAGATAAGAAATTGCAAATATATTTTATATGTCCTGTCCATTGAAAGCTGTTGAGCAGTGATCAACAAACTGGAATCATGTGATGCAGGAGAACCACACAGTGGGGTTTATTTAAGCATGAAATGTAGCAACAGAGACAGTGCATGTTCAAAGGAAGAGTGACAGAGAAAAAAAAGTACTTGGAAATAAAGGGTCTATGTCTGTACAACAAAGTGATAACCTGGGTTTGGATGCACACCACTTTCGTGCAGGTGTCTGTCCACCATCTGCCCACTTTTGTGCTTCCTTTAAGCCAGAGTTTGTTTTATCCAATGCTGAGAGACATAATCTCATTTTGCCCCCTTTCATCTCCTCTCCCATCTTCTGTGTTTCCCATGACTGGGAAATCCCTTCCATGTTGATGATGATTTTGGGAAGAGGGAGCAGCCGTGAACATCTCTCTATCCCTTGTTCTCTTGACAGCAGTAGCTGTTAAGGAATATTTAGGACCCAAAGTTCTTTACTGCACCTTTTACATTATTCACTTAAAACTATTTTTCTGTTGGAAGTAATGATCTATCAATTTGTGGCTCAAATCTGCAAAACAAATACTGGGTTTGACGTTGTGTTGTGATGCTGATGGAATCCCACAAGGGCCAACAACTGTGAAAATGAGTTAGTTGATAATTTCCTACAAAGACCTGGAAGGGTTTCCTACAAAGACCTGGGAGAATATTGCATAGTACTTTTTTGGTGATCTCAAAAAAACCACTTCCCAGGCTTTGCCATCACAGATCTCCATGGTTTGCGGGTGATCTCTATGAAAAAGGAGCCAGTGGGGAAGACTCAGAGCAGAAGTCTTAGGCTGAATCCTACTCATCTGCACCAGAGAGTGGATTTTTACAGCAGTAAGAGGTGGCTGGATAGGGGAGGGAAAGATGTGTAGCCTTTCCTAGAACCCTGCTAGTGTTTCACAGTGAACTTTTTCCAGGTGGTTATCAGTTTAATCTGTTCTGGGTCAGGTGGGCTGTGTTCCATACAGAGGTTTTTGGTATGAAGAAGTGTTCCTCAGCAGGCTCAGATCAGAATGAATCTGCCATGGTGGAACTTCACAGCACAGTGAAATTAGGAGTGAGAACTCCCTTTTCTGCGTGTGTTTGAATCAGCTCTGTTTGGCCACGGCTCCAGGATACCTTTTGTGCCAGTCTGTGACACCTTCAGCTGCTCCTCTGGTGAGAACCTGCAGGGACCTTGTGGTTCCACTGCTTTTGGTGTGGGTATGCATATAAAAGAGTCTGTGCACACGTTCATCCAGGTCCCTCCTCCAAAAATATTCCTGTCACTGTTACCTCTGCGAAGCTTTTCCTTCAAGGGAAGTACTATCTATAAGAAATTCATTTCCAGATGATCCCTCTCACTTGAGATGATTTTGAGTGTCCAATTAAAAATTTAACACTTCCAGCACATAAAAACCATGGAGTTAACATAATCTTATCATTTGAAACATAAAAACGTACACATTCTCCAGTTTTATATAGATCTACACCCTAGGTAAGAGTGTTTAATGACTTCTTAATGATCTACACGCTCTGTCCTAGGGTTACAATTCCAAATATGATTTTACCACAAACTCCGATTTGTCACATGCTATAAAAATGTCACACTTTGCATTGATCAAGAACATTTCCAAAAGTAAACTCATATACCTAGGATAAGCCCAATGCACTTATTCCATGGCTACAGTTCACTGCTTCTGTGAAGTACACCATGCATTCTATAAATATTTAGCATATAATATAGTTCCTTTAATAAATATTTAAGTAGCTACCTAACCTATTCCAGCACAGATGCAGACTTCCCCACGATGGAAGGAAGAAAATGTTGCTAGGGGTTGCTGTATTAAATGCTATACCAAGTGCACAGCCTGCTTTTGCAACAACGGTGCATCTGTTATCTAGAATAAACATATGGTTTTGACTCTGAAAGGATTATTTGTATGAAGTAAAAAGCTTCCAGGAGTGGAGGCTTATTAAAATTGTATCTTTTTGCAACCCTTGATCATGATGGAAATCTCTTTTCTTAGGCTTTTCAGTACCAGTGATGATTCCCTGTTTGAGGAGAGAGAGCTGACTAGAACACACCAGTGGGATTGGAAGGGGTATGATCTCTCAAATCCATGTTCCCAGATTACTGGCAATTTTGGCATTTGTGTTAGCCATGTTGTGAATGTATCCTGGGTTTAACTTGATGTCTCTTGTCCCTGTCCTATGCCTCCATTTCACCTTATATATGCAAATCTAAAACTCATTTTCCTCAACTCAGGATTCATGTATTGCATGAAACGTGTTTATTGCTGCACTGTACAACCTTCACAGGAAATTCAGAGAAGGTCAGCTCTTGTTAGCTGTGGAAGAAGAGAGATCAACTTTGCTTTCCCCTTTAGTCAAAATATTCCAGAGCCTTGAGATCCCCTACAAAAATATGATGGGTTTGCCAGCAGTTTTATCATGATGTCATAATGGGCTTGCAATAACAGCGCTCCAGTAAGACACAATAATAACACACACACACACACACACACACACACACACACACACACACACGGTCACACTGTTGAACTTTCAGTTTATTCTGGTTTTTGCCTCCAGCACTGCTCCTGTCTGATGCTGTGTGATTTGAAAGCATTCCCAACAGGCCAGGAGCAAAGCCTCCGGCTCTGGCGTCTCTGACCTGCTCTGTTCACTCGCTGGCAGAGCCTCTTTAATGTGAAGCTAATCACTTTCTTTTGAACTGTTTATGGCAACAAATTGGATGTGAAATAATAAACATTGGCAGCTCTTTTCAGTATTAAAGGTATCCCAGAGCTGGCTTGAGGTCCTATCAGTTTGTTGAAGACAGACTTCTATGTGTAACCTTTTAAAGCATTTTGTGTGTCAGTGAACACGTTGAGAAATTCTCCTGGCATCTTCCAGGACTCCCAGGCTCTTTTATGTGTAAAAGGCCATGAGAAGCTTTGCTTTAATTTTTTTTTTCTCCAAATCTAGAAAAGTTTTTTAAAAAGCAAAAACAACAACAGCAACTACAAAAAAAAAATAAAAAACAAAACCAAAAAAATCCACCAAAAGAAATAAACAACAAACCAAAAAAACCAACCAAACAACAAAAAAAATCCCACAACTTTGACTAATTATTTGATGTCTAGTTAACTGGGGCAACACAGCAAAAGCATCTTCATTTTCTTGCTTCAAATTTGGAAATTTGGAAGTGATTATTTCTCTCCATTTCCTTCCCTGGTGGTTACAGAAATTTGCTCTTCACCTTCCCCCACACAAGCCCACTCTGATACAGTATGAACAGCAATATCAATGCCTAATGAATATACATAAAACAAAGTTGGTGCTATTATTTTAAAGTAAAAATTTGGATTTTTAAACAGATCAAAGGTGTTTTGCCTACCCTGGAAAGCTCTGTGATGCTTAAGCAGCTGGAGAATGTGGTTGATTCCAGGTTATTTCTTCTTTTTGCCTCCTAACTCACATTTTCACAGTTTCCTCTTAAAAATTATATTTAAAATAAGTTGTAGTGAAGCTGTGATGTTGTTTGGCACAATTTTACTTTTGGTGTGCAAGCAAACATTTTAAAGCAGGCAAATACTGTCTGACATGGGGTTTGAGTTGGCTGAAGGTTATGTTAAATATCAGTTTGGGTATGTGCCCTAAATTCTGATCTCCTTCTTACTGCTTGGGAGATTTTTCTTTTCCTCACTATCATTTTTAACACATTTCAAGACATTTCCAAATCCAGGTAATACAAGATCATTTCTCATAACTGCACAAACAGTACATCCTGCAATGACTGGTTTAAGGTTTTAACCTTGAGGTATGAAGTGCTGGAGTGATATTCTGTTCAGATATGGATGTAAGGATAGACTTCATTTTCATGGAAGCACAGGCTCCTCTCCATTTTGCTGCTTCTGTATCACTGGGAGTAGTGGCACACACACAAGCAGATTAATGAACGGATGAAAACAATGAAGAACAGTGAATACAAAAGTGAAAGGTGTCCCCAGCCAGCCAGTGCTGACTGGCAGGGTGTTCTGTTCCAGTTGTGTCATGGATTTGCAATGATTAGCTGCTGACCAAACCACAACAGCAGTGAGACGTGACTCATGCCATGAGTGGCTTTTATGGGAGCCCTGTAGCTTTCACAATGACTCTGGTTGTCCCATATAGCAAGAGGGGTGATGTATGTCAAGAGGAGCAATGTGGAGAGGCAGAATGATCAGTTCCTGGATCTCTGAGGATTTGCAATGATAACTGGGGTTGTGAGGAGGGAGGTGGCTTGTGCTACGTGATACTGCCACAGAGAAGGAGAGCAGGAGGATGCAAGGAGCTTCATGGGCTGAGATTACTCTTTCTGTGTTGTGGGAAGCAATAGCTGTAAACAAGATTTTGCCCTAACAATTGCATGGCTGCTTCCAAGTGCTGTGGGCTGAGTAATGCGATGGTTGGCTCTCAGAATTAAGAGGTGAATATTGCGTATTTGTTAAGAGAAGTTTTGTAAATGATAATTAAGTTTCCCCTCCCCCATACATTGTTATCTCGCCATGCTCTTAGTAATTGGGACATTGGGAAGGCCGGCTTGTTACTTTGGCAACCCCAGACCTCCAATCAAGATGTAAGAAAGTGATCTCCACCACTATGCAGCGAAGAAGGAGTCGATTGACAAGACTTTGGGAGGGACTAGAGACATAAAAAAGCAGACCATCCATTTTGTAGTTGAGCCACGTGGCTGCATGGAGGCTCCCAGTGCTGCTGTTTTTCCTTATTCAGTCCTTTGTTGTATTTTTGTTAAGGTTTAATAAACCTTTAAAATTTTAAAAGTGAATGTCTTTTCACACACAAGTCATCCCTGAGCACAGCCTGTGGTCCAACAGGGGTCAAGATGCTGGTGGCAATCCTGGGCTGTGGCACTCAACAGCGCTCTGTGTCACTCAGTTATGCCCAAAAATCTCTTACGTAGCCAGGCTATAAACCCAGATAGAGAATCTAAACAGTGACTGCCAAGAACAAGCATCATGTGAAAGGGCTGCTGATTGGAAAGGTGACTAGTTTTGTCTGAGGTTGTAGCTCTCTGAGATAAAGTCTGGCAGCAAAACTGGCTTAAAGTTTTTTCCCTTGTCTCTTTTTCTGCTTTACCACTCTTCTACACCCATTCTGTGGTGTCCTGACCTCCTCAGTTGTGTGTCATTTATGTAGCCACACCTGGCAGCTGGAGTGCAGGCTTTCTTAATGCTCTGCAGGTACAAAACCGCCCAATAATGAAGTAAGATAGGTGGCATTTGCTCATGGTTCCCCATTCAGTACCTAATGGGAGCCTACAACAAAACTGGAGAGGAACTTTTTGTAAGGACATGTAGCGATGGGACAAAGAAGAATTCCTTTATATTGAAAGATATTTAGAAGTTTAGATACTGGGAGGAAATTCTTTATTGTGAGGGTGGTGAGACCCTGGCACAGGTTGCCCAGGGAAGCTGTGGCTGCCCCATCCCTGAAAGTGTTCCAGGACAGGTTGGATGGGGCTTGGAGCAACCTGGGATAGTGGAGGTGTCCCTGCCCATGGCAGGAGGGTGGCACAGGATGATGTGTAATGGTACTTTCCAACCTCAGCCATTCTGTGATTCTGTGATACCCACACATTCGGAGATCTTTGCCCTACCTTGCATCTGCTCCTGCCCCACATCTCAGCATCCCTCCAGTCTCCTGGCAAACCTTCTGCTGGCAAACCTCTCCTGTTTCTCACCCCACGCAGCAGAAGAAGGACGTGTTCCTGCTGTCTGGGACTGAGGGCTGGCATCCAGATTCCCAAAATGCAATGTGGGCTCCAGCCTCACCAGAGCCAGTGCGAGGGATGAGGAGGGATGGGTTGTGAGTCAGATATTGAGGGTACCATGGACTTACCCAGGTAAAACTTCATTATTTCCACAGTGAGTGTCCTGCTTTGTCCCACTGGCTGGAGTGGGGCAGCTCCTGTGGGCTGCACTGGGGCAGGTGAGGGTCCTGCTCCGTGTGCCACCAACTGCTGGATTCAATTGCCTGGTTCACAGCGTCATGTTTTCCTCTCTGCAGCTTTTCACCTCCAGTTTTATGCTTTCTCTGAAGGCAGTACCACAGTCTGCCCCACACATGTCCAGGTTTATTCCTGGTTGCAGTTGGTCTCACAAAGTAGGAAAGTATGAATTTGCAACCTTGTGGTTATTTTTATATAAGAATGTCTTAATACATGGTGGATGTTTGAGTCTAGCTTTCGATGTTTTTCAAACGGTGTCTGTATTTTGATTTTTAATTTGCCTCTGAGCAAGACTGTCTACAAACCCTGGCCAAATCTACCTATCTTGGACCTGGAAGGGGTCCCTGGAGAAAGTATTTCAAGTCATTTATTCAGCACTGGCTGCTTTTACATTTGGCTTGAAGTCTGACTACTTTCCACCAGACCTGCAGCATAGTAAAGCACATCTTCTCTCTGACAGCAGGAGAGCCAAGGAACTAGCAGGTTGCAGGAGTGAATGCTATAAAACAGATGCTATTAGTGGGCTTCACCAAGGGTGGGAGGCTGAGTACAGTAGCCCTATTACAGCCTCCAAGGTGGGCCACAAGATTGCTGTCCTATGAGCAAGCTGTGCGTGCAGTATTTGGCTCAGCATCGCATCCTGAAAATTCCAGTGCTGAGAAGCACTTCTGCACTGTGAGTAAACTGTAAGCTAGATTTGAAAGGAAAGTTTTTGATTAAGATCAGCATTTCAGAGCCCTCAACTGGCAGTTGGTGTGGTGTTAAGGATGGACATCGTTGGAGACTCCTGTGGTACAGAGGCCCCATGTCTGAGTGTTTAAAACCGGGTTCCATGCAGTTGTGATGGTGGTTTTTAACAGTCAGAGGAAAAAAATAATGCTGTATATTTACACATAGGGACAGATTCTGCTCCCCTTAAAACCCATGGCAGAGTTCCCGTTGATTTCCATGGGTGCCTGCCTCAAAATGTTTGAACAGTAAATATATTCTTCTGGGTGGGAAACCAGGATAGAAATCCCACTCACAGCCTGCTCCCAGCACTGCAAATGTCAGGGTTTTTCAGTGCTAGGCTCAGAACTGCTACTTCTAATTTTAAAATCCTTTTAAACTTTAACAACCAGATGTGGCCATACTTCTCAGCTGTCAATCAAAATCAACAGCCGTTACTGTGTTAGTCTATATTTCTTCTATTCCCCATGTATGTAGAATTATTTCATTCATAGGAATATCAAATAGAGTAATTGAGAAATGTAGGATCAGGTACAAGCATTTGCTCTCTGAGTGCTTTTAATAATACGTGTTTTTAATAATAAAGCTTGAATTCCATTGACACTAGATGAGCTGATGTGCTATGGTATGGATTTTTTAGTGCTATTGCTTATGCTATCTCTGCATTTCCCAAAGAGTGTGCGTGGCTGTGGGCATGTATTTTTTGCCTTTCTCTCCATCTCTATCGAAAGTTTTAGAAGTTCAAAGTCACTGGAGATTGTTAGGGATACAGCATACAAAATTTATAAAAAAACACATATAAAAAAACTCTATCTTCTTCCCAGAAATCTGAGACAAAAGCCTTCCTTCAACATCTCTGAAAGCTCCTTTAATGCAGAGCATTCCTTCATAAACAGCTGGCTTTGTTTGAAACCTGTAAGCTGTGAGATGTGGNACTGCTGTTTGCATATGAGATAGTAAGGTAGCCAACCTGTTCGGACTTGTTTGAACTTGTACCCCAGCACAGCAAGCATACTACGACTCCCCGAGGAACTGCCTTTAAAAGGGACAGTGACCGAGGGAAGGACAGACATGTTGGTGGAGCTGAGACTCCCCGCATCTCCAGTGCTGTTTGCTTGCCTTTTATTGCCTAAAATTCTACAATACATTTTAAGCTCATAATTTTGGCTTTTTGATTATTGATTATTTCTAACAAAGCTATATATAGATTTCTGTTTCCAATAGTTTTCAGAGTCAACTCAAATTATGCAGAGCCAAAACTTCTGGCAGATTGCTGTCAACCTGAATCAACATTTGCATTAATAACACTTGGTATCAGTAGATGGAGGATCTACATCCAGGCTTTGGAAACTGTAGTTCGATGAGCTGTTCACTGTCCTGACCACTAAAGGCTGCTCCTCTCCAGCACTCAGTGCTTCCCAAGGGCACAACTGCATGATGGAGAACCTGCATATCCTAAAATTCTGGGTCTGAATAGGCTGTAGATTCCATCTGTGTTCTGAAATAGACAGGAAGAGGCCACAGCAACTGTCCAGAAAGAAGGAGGAATAGATGAGCAACAATCCTTGACTACCACAGTAATCAGAGAAAAAAAAAAAGAGAGAGAAAGGAAGAGAGAAGAATAAAGAAGACATTAAAAGAGATTTAAAAAGCAGAGAAATAAAAGGAAAATATAAAAAGCAAGTAGCCAGTTCAGCTGACATATCTATGCTTTTAACACCACTCAGGTATCTTAAGCCACAAACAGCTGATAGTAAATGGCACCACCCTGGAACCGTTAACCTTGGAAATAGTTTTGAAAATGCTCCTCACTCCTTTTTCTTTTGTGCTAATGGAATATAAAAAGAAAAGTTTAATGCCTGTGAAAGCATTCTTAAGGAGCCTATGGCTATTACTTAGTAAAGAAACTCTCATCATCAGTTTCACTGCAATTCTTGTGGTTTTAGAGTGAAATGGTTATGTAAAGAAAGAACTCACCTACTTTGCAGTGCATAAGCAATGACCTGCTAAATATGCACTTGGTGTCAGAGATGGCTCTTTTCACAATCCCACTTTGAGAGCAGCATCCTCCAATGTTTCTCAATCATTTGCAGAGTCACACTCAAATTTTCTTCCATCAGTAACTGCATGCAGTCATTAAAAATTAACAAGATAACCTAGAAGGAAGAAAATCTCACATTTATTTCCTTACTTTGGCACAAATTACTCACTAGTCAGAATTTTTGAATCTTTTCACCTTTCTGAGGTAAATAAATTGAGTGCCATGTGTCTTAATGTATATGGGGCTTTCATATAAGATTTTAAAAACTGCACTGTGTAGATAATAGATCCATTGATGAGGGACCAGGCTGGGAATTGGCTGAGCTGGGTTCTCTCTGTGAGAGGCTGTGTGGGGTTAAGGAAATCGATGAGCTCGGAGCCCCATTTGTGACAGCCCCTCTCCCAGTAAACACTTGAGGGCAGAGAGGTGACATCACCACGCAGGGAGGGTGCCCATGGCTGGGAGACTTCCTGTATCCCTGTACATGGAAAGACAGGACTTTGAGGTTGTTTGGTTGCTTGTTTTTACCTTCAACCTTCCTTTCCTCTGCTGTGCAGTGTCTGGGGGTGTTGAACATTCACTGTTGTTCAGTGATGTCTCATGAGTGTGCTGGACCAGTGTCCTAGTGTCCTTTTTACTCTGGGTGGTGGCAGCTTGGTGTGAAAACCCCTGAGGTGGTATTCAGAGTACCAGCATGGAGCACTCTGTTGCTCTTTTGTTACTGGTTGGCAATTTGATAGCTTAAAAAATAAAAAAAAAGTTTGTGTTAAGCTACACAAGTAGTGGGGGTTTGGGTTAGTTGTGATACTGAAAATGTGACCCTAAGTCTGCTTGAAGTGTTTTATCTTTAAGTTCTTTTTATCAAATCCTGCTTTTTTAAAAAAAATAAAAGTGAAAAATATAATTTTGAAATGTTTCAACCAACATCAGTGAAACAGATTTCAGTGTTCCTACTTTAATCCTATTTTAATCTTTTTTATTCAAAAGTGATTGTGGAATTCAGCATAACTTCATGAATGGTTTCAGCTTCCCAGGACCACATAGTTCTGTGGATAAGCTACTTGCCAAACAAGCAAAGAAATCAATTACTCAGTTCTATTTAAAAACAAAAACTTTAAGAATTCATCATTGTTTCACAAATCTGATTTTGCAGACCTGTCTCCTACGGAATAAATTGGATTAATTTTCCATCTTGCAGTGTGTCTGTCCAAAATAACAACCCCAGGAATGGTGGGTGTTTTCCATAGTTAGGTATTTGTTTTCAGCTGTGGTAGTGACACGTTGTGCTGTTTGTTGTCAGTGTTGACAGAGACATTTTGCATGCTTCTGGATGGTCCTTCCTAAGTGAGAGGGCTTCAGACTTGTGCAACATAGGTGGAGGCTTTTCTTCCTTGTGTTTCTTTCTCAAACATTTAACTTCCCTGGCTGTGCCCACAAAATGGCCACAATGCTGCAAGGTCACCAGTGTGAGAAACTACACTTGCTTTTAAAATTTTAAAGGTTTATTACAACAAAGGACTAAATAAGGAAAGGGTTCAGGGCTGAGACCCTCCGTGCAAGGCTCCGGACAAGCCCTGTGCTCAGCTACAAGATGGATGTTCTGCTTTTTAATATCTTTAGCCCCTCCCCAAGTTTTGTCACTCAACTCTTCTTTCGCTGTTCAGTGGTGGAGATCACTTTCTTACATTTTGATTGGAGGTCTGGAGTTGCCAAAGTAACAAGCCGGCCCCCTCCCAAAGGTCTCAATTATTGAGAGCATCCGGTGATAACAATGTATGGGGGAGGAGAGATATAATTATTTATAACACTTTTCTTAACACATATATATAATATTCATCTCTTAATTGTGAGAGCCAACTATTACATTAATCATCTATAACAGGGAACACAAAAAAAAACCTCTCCTAGGGAAAGGCAATTGGATTAATACTATGGATTGGAATATATTTGTGCTTGACTGATTTTCCAATATCTTCATTAACACTGTTGTTGATAACATGGCTTTTAATAGCTTTTGTAACCACAAATGCAGCAAGGAATGAAGCAAATTCGTCATTTATCCTTTAAAAGTGCAATTTAATGCAATGCTTCATGACAGGAAGTAAACAGGATAATAAAACCTTTACTGTTTTAAGCCACACTTAATACTTTTATGGCATCATTGGCTTGACAAAGTACTCTTTGTGAGTCATCACTTCAAAGCAAGGTCCTGGGGACCAATTAAAGTTGTGTCTGCAACCCCCCATGCATAGCTGCATATAAGCGTGAGTTATTTTAAAATACCTCTTTCAAATAATAGGAGTTGCACCAAGAAGAAGTAAAAGGGACCTTTTGCTTCAAATGTTTTAATTTAATATGCCCATGTGTGGAGACACCCCTGGGGAATGAGAAATCGATTTTCATTCTTTGCACGGATCCTACAGTAATTTGCACTGTCAAAATAGTCCATGGAATTTGTCTCCCCAAAATTATATCCTTGACAGAAAAACAATAATAACAAGATCGATTATCCTTTATTTCAAGCCCTTTTTTTGAAAGAGACCAAAATGCCCCTATTTATGGCTGATTTAAAAAAGAAAAAAACATAAAAGTAATTGCCTTGCATACAGTTTGGAATTCCTGGGCCAGTGGAACTGAGTGGATTAAGGACAAAGAGAGGACCCTAGAATTTTCTGTTCTGGTTCACTTCATGCCAATGACTTGCTGTTTGACCAGGCAAGGTGTTTAACCTCCCACTGGTTGATTTCCACTTGGAATGAACTGGAAATAGGTGTTGTTCTGGTGTTGCTGATACTGTCACATACCTGTGGATGTTCCCATCTGAATGGCAAAGTGAGAATTTTTGTGTGAATTGTACAGATTTCTGGAAGCTCTTTCTAAGGAACATGCTGGCTTTCATACTGAAGAAAGTGACATCCACTTTTTTGTTGCTGTTGTTCAAGGATCATCTGGATAGAGTCTCTTTGATTACTCTGCAAATAACATGCCTACAATGATAATTTGTTGATGGAGGAATGAGAAAGTTATTATTTTCATGTAAGTAGAGAATAAATATTAAATGAGCTGTTTTTCTGACAGAGACCATGTGTTCTGTTTGTGAAAAAATCGCTCCCTGCTATAGTTGGATTTAATGTCTTCATTGTGCTTATTCTGCAAGAGATAATTTGTGCCTCAACAAGCTTACAATAAAATATTAATTGTTATTATAACAAATATTGCTGGCAGACAAAAATCCAGAGTCACCAGGCAGGAGGTGATGTAATGAATCAGAAGTGACAACTAGATCTGTGTTTCCTGGGTTGTAGCTTGCAGCTGTGTTTGCAGGACTGTAATATCTCAAGTCCTGTGGTTTCTTTTAAGAAAATGCTACACTACCAGAAAAAAAAACCCCAAGCAACAAAATATTGAATTGTTTCAAGATCCATCCACTTTTCCTCATTGGATAATGATTTCTCAGGCACTGACATCTCTTCCTTTCTCTTTCAGAATTTTCTTGGATTTTGATTGTGCAATTTGTTTGTGGGCTGGATTGGTGAATCAGGACTGACTTACTGCTGTAACAGATTATTGCATTTTTATCTATTGGGATCTAGACAAGTTCAGAAGAAATGACCTGTGGAGAAGGAATAGAGGTGCAAAGTAAAGGTGCTGGCATGAGTGGTATAAATTTGGGATGTAGATGCACATGACAAGAGTTCACATGAGTATATTTAGATTTCTGTTTTCTGTCTGGGAAGCATTTTTGAAACAGTGTTTCTGTGAACAACCAACAGCTTTTTTCATCACCTTCCCCTCCTCACATTTCCTAATTATCTATCACTTCCATCTCTTATCATGCATCTCCATTTAGTGCCCCAGAGAGCTGGAGAGTAGACAGCTTTGGTAAATGTTTAGCAATGGCTCATGCAGATTTCTGAATCCAGGGAGGAGAAATCCATGGGAAAGTTTCAAGTCCCATCTTAGGACTAAGTTCCAGGTATTCTTAAATGGCTGAGGTTATAAATAGTGGGAAAAGAGTAAATAGAAGCAGAAATGCAAGTCAAACCTGTACACCCTCTCTTTTCCCTCTCTCCACAGCCTCATGCTCTGTTGCTGTATGAGTCAGCCTGTTCCTCCTCCTGCAGCCCCTCTGTAAGTGGGCAAGTGGATCTATAAAAACTAATAGAAATGAGAGACAGAAAAAAAAAACCCCAAAAAACAAACAAACAAAAAAAACCAAAAAAAAACCCAACCAACTCTTCATCTTCAGATTCCAAGACTTTGACTGAGAGCCAAGTGTTTCAGACAGCAGCCCTTTCATAGCAGGGGAGCCCGCCCTAGATCTGCTGGGCGCGCAGTGTGACCGAAGAGTGCTCAGCACATGTCAACACAAGGGATAACACACTTGTGCCTCCTCGGCCCCCACCCAGCACAGCCCTGGCAGGCTTTCAGCCCTAATTAACACGCTGCCTCGCTGCCACTGGGAGGTTAAAGCCGCAGCTTTATTTACTGCATAATTAACGGGTAAACATGACTTAATCATAACTTAAACATTCAGCATTTACAAGAAAATCTCAAAATCCTTTTAGGAGCTCCTTTGACCTCGAGCCTCCAGGCAGACCTCTTGTAATGCGGAATTAACTGCCTGCTCCACCAAGGGATATCAGGGCTCTCTGTGACACCATAGCTTTCCATCCCTGAACCAATTAAAACCAACATCAACCTAATAGACATTCTTCTGTGTGGGTCTCGTCCCAGTGTCAGGGTTCTTCTAGGGTAAATCAGCATCTGATGGCATCTGAGCACTGGCTTCAATGAGAATCCCCAAGTATCATGATATCTCTCTATTGTTCTTGGATCTCAGTAGCTCTGTCATGGCCCACAGTGACCCCTCAGCTCTGGTTGCAGTACAGCCGCTTGATCCCCGTCCTGCAGAGACCTGGAAATGTGGTTAACTTCACACCTTGTTAACTTTAACAAACTAATCACTCACACAGTTCAGCATCCACATACTGTGTGTTTATCATGTGTGGAGCTGTAGATGATAGCTGGCTTGCTCAGTTTTACTTTTAAAGGACTGTAGGAAACCCACCATTATAAAGTGACTTCAGCAGATTTCTTTTTGCTTAAGAGAACTGGTGCTTCCATACTCAGTGTATGGCTTGTCTCACATCCAAACAGATGTAATCCTTTCAGATAGACTGGATGCTATACCAGGGGTGGGGACTCTCTGTGGAACCACCACAGTACAAGGGGATTGTGTTGAAGGATAGAATTGCAGAATCATGGAATCATTTAGGTTGGAAAAGACCTTTAGCATCATCCACCCACTAAACCATGTTCAGTGCTAAACCATGTCCCCAGGTGCCACATCTAGGTGTTTTGAAGTCTTCCAGGGCAGGTGATTCCACCACTTCCCTGGGCAGCCTGTTCAAAATGTTTGACTACCTGTTGAGTGAAGAAACATCTCCCAAGATCCAAACTAAACCTTCCCTGGCACAAGTTGAGGCTGTTGCCTCTCATCCTGTCCCTTGTTCCCTTTGGGGGCAGAGCCTGACATCCCCTGGCTGCCCGCTCCTGTCAGGGAGTTGTGCAGTGCCAAAAGGTCCCCCCTGAGCCTCCTTTTCTCCAGGCTGAGCCCCTTTCCAGATCCCTCAGCTGCTCCTCATTAGATTTGTGCCCCCGCCCCTTCCCCAGCTCCATTCCCTTCTCTGGACATGCTCCAGCCCCTAAATATCCATCTTGTAGTGCCAGGCCCAGATCTGTACACAGGATCTGAGGTATAACCCCAGCAACAGGCCCACCAGCTGCACCTGCTCAAGGATGGATCATCCCCATGCTTAGAGTGAGGCACCCATTCCTCATCTCCAGGAAAAAGTGATTTGCGTATCACCAGCTGTACAGCCATTTTTGATAACACCCCACCAGCCATACAGCTGGGATGTGTGCCCCTAGAA
>VZSE01007827.1:11349-25300 GCA_013398275.1 Promerops cafer | reverse complement strand
GGGGGGGGGGGGGGGGGAAGGCTTTCCCCAGCCAAAAGCAGAGCGACTTCTTAGCTAAGTGTTACCTGCTGAAATGAATTGATTTTCAGTATTGTGCAGATTAACACAAGGCAATTGTCCACCTTGAAAAACAGAGTCCCTCTTCCATCTGTGCTCCTGATCCTCCAGTGAATTCATTGCTCCCAGCACACTGTTCTTGCCGTGGCACTGAGTGCTGAGCTGGCAGTTTCATCTCTCCCACCTCTGGTTCAGGCTGCAATGTGGAGAATCTTTGGCAGGAAAGGAGGTGAAGTAAAGAAATTGCTGATATCAACTGAAGTGGATCAATAAAGGATTTTTAAACACTCATTTAGATATATTGCTGTATTTTACAACCTGTAAATTGTAATACAGAATGAAACTGATTAAGAGGAAAAAAAATTGTTCATAATTTGTTGGGGGAAGATGTCATTTTATAGAAGCCTTGGTGCTGTTGTTAATATCCAACTTTTTCATAGTCTTACATATTTCCCCTAGATAACAAAAATGCCACATCTTCTGCCAAGTAGGACTTATGTGAGAACATGAGAGAAAAAAGGTGAATTAATAGGAGCTGGTGCTTCCAGTGCCGGCTGAGGGGAGACAGCAGAGTACAGTGATTGTGAACTGTCAGAGGCTGAGCAGCTGAGATGGGCAGAGTTGAGCCCTGTACTTCTTCCCCTGCATTCCTTCCCCTCCCTGATCCCATTAATGTCTTCCAGCCCTTTAAGAGGTGTTTCCTCTTCCAATTCAGCCATGCTAGAAGCTAGTATAGAGTGGGAGGAACTGCGGAATAAAGGAAGCTTTGTGGATCTGGAACTTGCCAGGACATTGGCAAAATTCCTGTGCCCTCCTACTCACTGCTCCTGCAGCTGCCTGTGGCATTTGCCACCTGTTGGGGTGTGCTGTGACTTGGGGGTAACCATTGTGCTCTGCACTGCTCCAGATCTGCTTTCAGATTGTCCTGGGAGGCTGCCTTGCAGGGGTGAGAATGAATGAATGAATGAATGAATGAATGAATGAATGAATGAATGAATGAATGAATGAATGATTAGGAATCTAATCTTCTATCCCAGACCTGCCACTGACTTGCCTGAACTCAGAAGGAAACCAGTTCCTCTGACTTCCATGCTCATCAGCTTTCCTGCCTGGGCAATGGTACTTACCAAGAAAACACGAGTGACATGAAATGCTCCTTGTGTTTGGAGAAAGCTTTTCAAGCTTCCTGGATTTGTTGTCCCATTGGAAGTGTCAAGTAGTACTAATATAGGAGAGTATGGTGGTTTTTTGCTTCCTCTGACTGTGTTATTCCCATCTGGTTTCAGGAGTCATGTGCACATCGCCCTGTGTCTCTGTGCCAGTGCTGAGTGCTGTGTGTGCCAAGACAGGCTATAGTGTCTGTACTCACTATGTACAGCCTACATACCACCCTTGTGAGTAAGGAATAGGGGAAGGGGGGGAGTATCTGTGTGCCTGTGGATATGATCACATATTTGTACAAAGTGTGTGTCTGTGGGCTTCAGAGACCAAAGGGAGTCTGTGGTTCAGACAGTCTGCCTGTTTTTTTCTCTCTCTCCTTTTTTTTCCTCTCTGAAGGCAGCAAAATATGTTGATAGGGATTTTTTTTTTTTTATAGGAGCTTTTTGTGATTTGAGTTAACACATTTCCCTCACATCAGACCTTGCCAAACATAATTTGCTTACTAATTCTGTGAAAGCATGTTACCCAAACGCAGAACCATTCCCCATTGTTTGCTTCCAAACTGCTCAGACACAAACTGTAATAAGACTTCTGGTTAAAAACAACAGAATATCAGCATGAGCAGAAAAGTGGAGAAGAAATGCCTGTGCCTGTGCTTCATGTGTGCTTAAATATTTAGCTGAACAAGTGCCAAGGCTGTGAGTTTGCAGAGCAGAAATACTGCCACTGATGTGCTCTGTGGAACCGTGACCCAGTAACTTCAGCTGTGAATTATGTCCAGGGTGGTAATTTTGTTCAGTATTCTCACTGGTGAAATGAGGCTTTAGTCAGATGAGAGAAAAAGAGGAACTTCACACAAACTCATCTACAAGGGAGTACAGGATTTTCATTCATGAGAATAATGTTTGTCATTTTTTTCTCCCAGAAATGAAATGCCTGCAGTAAGAAAGTACAATACAAAGGAAGTGAACTCTTCCTGACTTCTGGAGTTTGCAAGTAACGACCTCTTTTCTCTTTCTCATTCTTTTGTCTTTTTTTGTTGTTACCAACTAGCAAGATTTCTCAGTGGAAATAAGCTATTTTGTCTATGGATAGATCGTTCATCAGAGGGATTGAAATACATTCTTCATAAGCATGCTGAACATACCCAGCCATTAATAACATTTTTAGTGGTGACTAAAACAAAGGATATTACAGATTGCCAGCAGGGAAATTGATTTATCTTGCTTTGGTTGGTTGTCTGTGTTAAGAAATGTCACACATATTCTAAGTGTTTTACATAGTTAGTGTCCTGTGTTTTTACCATATCAAAATCTCTGCTAAACTCTGTTTTGGCATCTTTTTCTTGACCTCATGTCAGCAAGGAAACACTACTGTCCATGAGGCATGTTTAGCCAATTAACATATATATTTTTTGAACATATAGATGTGTACATACCTATAAGTATATATATAGCTATGCAGATGTTTAGGCATTTTGATTAATTAGACAAAAAAAATTGACTTACTTCCCCCCAAAGGACCACACTGCAATGTGTAGACACTGATTTTGTGTGCAGTCTTCAAGGATTAATTACTGACACAGGGGAAGACTTGCTGCTTCTGAGCATGGCCCTTCAAAGAACTTGCACTACTGGAATTTGTCTTTTCCCCTCGGAATTGCTGGCAATTAAAATTGGCGTTATGGGCCTACAAGACAACAGGTGCAGCCAAAGCACAGCTGTGACAAGTGGAATTCAGCTTCTCTGTGTCCACAAGGCTGGTTGGTGCAACCTCACGTGGAATTAACTCAAAGTGGTCAAACCCAATGTGCAGCCCATGATATACCCATACAGGGTATGATGGTGCCACTCCAACTATTTATAAATCTTCCCACTACTTCTTGAAAAACAGAAAGTACTTGCATAACATCCTGAAATTGAAATTTAAAAGACTTTAAAGACTCAATTTGTCAATGTCCAATTGGCTTGAGGTTTTTGTGTGTGTTTGTTGTTGGGTTTTTCCCTAAACTTCTTGTGGATAAACACAAGCAAAATTTGGAAATTCCTTACTGTGGCTGATTTTGAGTTCATAGAGCAGAAAATATCTGATCAGAACATACATGGAAATATTTTTGTGTGGCTTTTTTTTTTTTTTTTTTCAGTGCTAACATAAATAAACTGTTTAACTGATTTTGTATAAACTTTCCAAAAAAAATCTCAAGCATGGAAAATTTCAGCCCAAAACAGAGTTTATTTGAGAAAATTACAAGCAACAGAAAAAGAGGGTTAGAATGAAATCTGAACTCCTCATTAAATTGAGTTAAGTGCCAACTTAAGTGCCAGGGTTTTTTTTCTGTTAATATTTGGTTTAAGGCTACATACAGGATTGGAAGAGCTTAGCTCTTTTTAACCTCTTTTTATTGCTGTCACTGACTCAGTTTTGTTCCAAATTGGTGCCATGGTTTCAGGACTCCATAGCTGCAGGATTCCACCACAGCAGCAGACATGGAGTTGAACTTTTTCTTTCAGATCATTGCTCTTCACAAAGCCTTGAATTCCACACAAATCCCTCTCCCTAACCTTGGCTAGCCCTAAATATTCAGTGGCACAGAGCAGTGGGGAGCACCAGGCCGAGGTGTGCCTGAGGATGTCAGGTTATTGTGTCCACGACAGGTGTGGGGCAGGGGGTCTGGCTCACGCAGCAAGAAGGGGTGCACAGCCCTCAGTGGGACACCAGGCAGCTGAGACACCTGTGTGCTGTGTTCCCAGTCCTCAGCTGGAGCAGAAACCCTGCCCACCTCCATCCCCAAACAGCATGGCAATCAAGGCTTTGAGCGCATCATGCTTTTCATCTGGAAGTGTCAGCACCTTTAGGAGACTGAGGAGATGGATGTTGTTTGACTGACTTTACTCTTGGTCTGGCTAAATACGGAGATTGCTGTGGTCTAAGGATAGGACCTGCATCTAACTCCTTAGCAAGCAGCTAACTCCATTCCTGGCTCTGCAGCAAATTCCCTATGTAACCTCTGGCAAACTTTCTCTTCCTTTGCTCCTTCCTTTGGAAAATTCCTCTGAATTCAGGGGGGCATTTTGTTGAGGGAAGGCAGGATGAGGAGTTGCTTTACCAGATTTGGAATCTCTTTTGCTTTTTGAAGTTTAGCCAGTTCAGTTCTGAGACCAACAGTGAATGTCTCCACTGCACTTCTTAAGAGAATTCTCTTTTTCCAGCAATGTAAATTTTGTTTACATTTTGTGCTTCCTACTTTTAAAAACCTCCCTGGTCTGTCTTTGTTCCCATTTCTTTTTAGTCTGAGGATCTGTATTAGATATACAGAAGAAGGGATCCAACTATATATGAAAAGCAGTTACAAGAACTCTTAATTTAAAATTTGCCTATTGCAAGCATTCAGGAAGCATTCGAGTGGTCAGTGACATTGGACTGAGGGTGGGAGTGCCCAAGTCTCTTAAGTTATGAAAATTATTAAGTTTTCTATAACTGTGAGGAAGCCACTGACAATCCATGCACCTGGAAGGGCAGGTCTACGACTCTGGAACTGCAGCTCCAAAACAGAGATCCCTGACATTTGAAAGAAGACACTGGAAAGAAAATTTCTGTCAAAAGCGTTTCTTTCTGTAAAGCACTGGCAGTCTGCAAACTGTGCAGGCAAAACCAACTGGCAAGGAGCCTGACACTGAGGCCATGGTCGGGCAGCCTGATTCCACAGTGCTAGCCCCCAGTTTTTCCTATTAGCTGTTTTCCAGAATCTCCATTATTAGTGTTCTTCAGCCCTCTAAGCCATCCTCAGAGCCTTCAGAGGTGCTTGGCTTTCTCCACTGGGTAAGCACAGGGACTGAAGTGTTCAGTTTTGGGCTCCTTTCTATCAGAAAGACAGTGAGGTGCTAGAGCATGTCCAGAGAAGAGAACACAGCTGGGGAAGGAGCACAGGTCTTATGGCCTGAGGGAGCTGGGGTTCTTTAGCCTGGAGAAAAGGAGGCTCAGGGGAGACTTTCTGGCTCTCTGAAACTCCCTGACAGGAGGGGCCAGCCGGGGGGCTTGGGCTCTGCTCCCAGAGAACAAGTGACAGGACAAGAGGAAATGTACTCAAGTTGCATTAGGGAAAGTTTAGGTTGGATATTAGGAAAAAGTTCTTCACAGAAAAGGTTGTCAAGCATTGGAACAGGCTGCCCAAGGAAACAGGTGGGTCACCATCCCTGGAGGGATTTAAAGGATATATAGATGTGGCAGCTGGGGACATGGTTTAGTGGTGACAAAGTGGTGTTAGGTTAATGGCTGGACTTGATGGTCTTATGGGTCTTCTCTAACGTAAATAGTTCTGTGTTTCTATGACCTCCTGAATGTGGTCCTCAGGGTCTAGTGCTGTTCACATTAAATTATATGAAATCTTACATTGTGATCACTGAAAATTAAAGTGGACTTTGCTCTGTCCATAGCAAGTTAGTTATTAGTTAAAATGTACAAAACCTTAAACAATTGATTGACATTTCTAATAAATTCAGATTCTTTAGCCAGACAACTTCAACACTGGTTAAACATAATTCTGGATTTCTGAAAATGCCCTGAAACTCTCAGCCATTTCTTCACTAACAAATTTAGTCTCCTGCAGGAGACTAAATTATGCAGAAAGCTTGAAGCGTAACAAACTGCATTTTGCCATTTCCATTTTTCAGTATCATGCACAAAAACACAGTCTAATGAGCAAAACACTTATTTTGGTACTGTATTCTTCCTACTGCTTAATGCTCTTTCCTTCTGTTTTTTTCTTTCCTAGAGCGCATGGTTTTTCGCATTGGCAAGGATGTGTGTCGACATGAGCTGAATATGTGTTTAAGCTTAAATTTGGGAGCAAGCACTAAATTATTGAACAACAATGCCTGCATGAAGGCAAAATTACATCAACCTAGTAGGTTCTTATGATAGGGGAGACCAGGGCCTGCTCTCAAACAAGCAGGTTGCAGCAATTTCTGAACTGGCAATACTGATACAAACACTGAGTTTGTACAGAATCAAGAATGCGGCCTGCAGCCTTTCTTGGGAAGCATGTGCAAAACCTCCACAATTAAAGTACTTTTTGGATGTATTTTCTTGCAAGTAATAGTAACATCTTGAGCACACTCAGGGCTGTCCAGTGTGTTGTGATGGTCAAGGTAACCTGTATTAGGAAATGAAATGGCAACTCAGTGCTGCAGGACTTGTGCTTGGTGGATCTGGAATAAAAATAAAGCTACAAGCTCAGGCACTTACATGGACAACAGCAGTTCCCTTCTGGATGCAGATACAAACCTTCTTCCTTTTTTTTCCCCGCAGGAAGCTCTCAGGTTAATATTTGTTAGGAGAAAGCTGTTTGCAAGTGGGAGAAATTCTGTGTGTGTGGCTCTCCCAGAAATCCTCACAAATTCCAGCCAGCACAACGTTGCTCCTTGACTGGCAGTATGTAACGTCTGCATTTGAGATATTTCCATTATACTTTGAACAGAAAACTCCCAACTGAATCCAAGTCTTGATCTTCATGGAAGGGTCCCTTGCAAAGGTAATCATCCACTTGGAGGCCCACCTTGACACAGCTTCTTGGGTGCTGATGACCCCGACATGTTTACTCTACTGCATATATTTTCTCCTGGGGATGAAAATTCCTTCTCACAATTTCTTCCTTTTTGCCCTGTGGGAGATACAAATGTTGGCAGTCAGCTGGGAGCTTTGTCCTCCCCATCAGTTTGTTACCAATCCTGGCACTACTTTATTCTTGAGGGAACAGTGAGTCCTTGTGCCACAGGGACTGAAAGGGAGAAAGGAAGGAGGTGATCTTGCAGGAGCTCAAGAATGAGGTGGGCCCTGGCAATGAAACTCTGTGGGTGGTTTCATGTTTGTAAGCTGGAGCTGGGCTCAAGGTCCCTGCTGTAGGTCAAGGCATGGGGAGTGTCTCATTTTCTCTTACTTTTCCATCATTCCTACCCCTCTACCCCAAAGCTGTCCTGTTCTGAGGGGCTGAGAAATTGGTTCTGCTTTTGCAAATAGTGCTGTTCTCCACAACAAGCACTCTTGAGTTTTGGTCTGGGAGGGTGGGGAGCTGTGGTGAAAGTGCTTTGACCTTCACAAGGTTTTGGCGACACCCTTTTTACTCCTTTCTTGGTTGCCCTTTCCCAAATGAATGGGAAACTCCCCAAGGCACAATTACAGATGGGCTTCAGAGAAGGAACTCAGTGAAACAGAAAACAGAAAGTAACCAAGCCCTTAGGCTTATTTAGTGAGATCTTTAATTTCTCAAAGAGAATTAGATTTTTTAAAGCATTTAGATTATTAAAAATCTAGTGATTTAAAATCCTGGTTGGTGTCTGCCTGCTCATTCAAGTGCTTAATTATTGTTCAAAATCTAGTTATCAGACCTCTCTTTCCATACAGATTTTGGGGCAATTCTTCCTCTATTGGAACTGTCAGTATCCATCACTTTGCTGTCACCTGTAAGAGAAGGATACGTCTGCTGCTCATAAATGCCAGATAACTTTTAAAAACCATAAGAAAAGATGAAGAAAAATAATTATATATGGTCAAAACATGGTTGCAGTGTTGCTGTGAATGTGGGCAACCAAATGCCTGAAACCAAGATGTAAGATGCCTGTGAGGCTCTGAAGCTGATACTCCATCAGTGTAGGAAGGAGGCCAAGTAAGATGACAAGTGAAATGCTGTGGTTCTGGGAATTTCTAGGAAGCTTATAGTTCACATGTGTATTTCGTGTGAAAGCATGTCATGTGCCTGTCCTGGCTGATCTTGTGTACAGCTGTTGAACAAAAGTATGTGGAAGAAAGCTTGCATGCAAATCTCTTCTATGGGTGCCAAACAGAGGCGTTTCAGTCCAAGAGATGTTAATTATTGGGGCTGAGCAAGGAAGTACTTTCAGCAAAGGACTTTTGCTCTGAGGAAGCAGAAAGTGGCAGGTTTTCCCACTTAGAAAAATTAATTTTTAATATGCCTTTTGTTTCTAGAGTTAATAGGGCAATTTGTAATGTAGGGCATTGCTAGCTAGTACAAAAAGGCAGGTGCCAACAAAGCACACAGCAAACAGAAAAGGAAGGCTAAAAGGCTTCTAAGGTGCACTGGAGTTTTGCTTGCATATATCACTTTAGTAGGGTAGAAAGAAGTAATTACAGAATTGTCACCAGAGTATAAACAATTCAGCCTTTAATTCACAGAATCACAGAATCACTGAGGTTAGAAAACACCTCCAAGGTCAACAAGTCCAACCTATGCCAAATCCCCACCTTGTCAACCAGCCCAGACCACTGAGGACCACATCCAGCCTTTCCTTGGACACCTCCACGGACAGGGACTCTAAACCTCCCTGGGCAGCCCCTTCCAATGCCAGACCACCCTTTCCAGGAAGAAATTCCTCCTGATGTCCAACCTAAAACTCTCCTGGCAGCTTGAGGCTGTTTCCTCTTGTCCTGTCCCTTGTTGCTTGGGAGAAGAGCCTGACCCCCACCTGGCTACACCTGCCTGTCAGGTAGATGTGTATAAATGTCCTTTTAATTGTTGCAGTGCACTTTATTACCTGAAATTTAGCACACCACTCATGATAATTGACATTCTACTCCCTACCTGTAAACTTTTTCTTTTCTCCATCATTAACATTTCTCAGAAGTGAGTCACTGAAAACTGCAGACACTTTCAAACATTACAATTTATTGCTTACTTTGCTTATAAGAAGTCTTTGATCCTTAATGTGATATAGAGTATATATAGAATTGTAAATGTAGTATTCAAGAGACTGACAGAATTCCTGTGTCTGCACAGCTTCAGACCATCAGTGTGACCTGAACTCTTGAACTCTAAATAGTGAAAGCATGAACCCTCTCAGATGGAAATAAAGAACTGGACTTGTAATGAAGTAGCTCATTCTTTAAGCTTTTGTGCTGATTGTTAAAAAATTATCTGAAATAATGGGAATAAAACACTCTCAAAATGGGGACCATGCTTTTTCTTTGAGTTTCTGCAAAAGGCAGCAAGTACATGGGGATGGGAACTGTTGCTCATCAATGACCAGTTGATTTTAGAAGAGCAAGTTTCACAAACATCTGTGTTTACACTGGCTTCGCATGGTGACAAAAGAGTTGAGAAGTTGCTTTATGGGAAGTCTGAGGAGGGAAGCCAGGAATAATAAGAAGGGAAGAACATACCAGTAGATTTGGTAATTTGGTGGCCTTTCTTAACGAATACATGGTCCATGTTGAGCTGTTATCTTACGTAGAAACCAAAAGGATTCTTCCTTGACAAGTTAGAAAGCCTTGGTTCCTTATGTTAAATTATGCTATGACTTCTCAGCTGCAAGGTTTTCCTGTTTTCTGAAGTCAACAGACAAACACCATTCCCGAGTGGCTCAGCTGCACGGGTTGGGGAGATGGATTAAGATGATGTTTCTCTAAGCCACCAGATGTGACAACTTATTTTTTATATGGAGTCAGTTTTAAGAAGTCTTACATAGGCAAGCAGAAAGAAGAACTGAAGAGGAGTTTCATCTGTGATGCTTCCTTCCTTATCCCCCTAAATTTGTACTTTATAAATACTCCCTGAAATCCTTGCTTGGAGTGACCCTGAATGGGTTCTCAATCTTTGATGAATTGCTCTGAGGTTTTTTTTTTTCTGAGGAGTTTGCACAATTAGAGGAAAGAAAATATTCCTGGGGGATTCCCTAGGAAGATCTGTCTGTCTTGTTATGGGATACATTTCTTGTACTGTCAAGATGAAATGAGGGGCTCCCCTGACAAATATAAAAGTTATATGACAACCCATCTATTTTTAGATTATTTAAATCAGTCAAGAGGGAAAAACATTTGTTTCCAAGACTGTAATTTTCCAGATGACACCATTTTATTGCACGTTGCCATACCATGAGAAAGAGCATTCTTGTGGCTTTTGAACTGGAAATCCTGTAGGAATGCTATTTCTGGCATTTATTTGCTGTGAAGCCAGGCGCACATGGAGAGCAGACAGACTGACCAGATACAGTCTGTGGTATTAAGGCATTCAGAAAAGTCCCTGCTGCACAGCCATTTTCCAGTATCCAAAGTGTTGAGTGACGTTAAAAAATGATCCGTAAAGATAAAATCTGAATGCCATGATCTGATCAGACAGCCAGATTTTCACGCTATTAATGTGTTCCTTCCTCTTGCAAAAACGCTGTTTTGAGAATTCAGCTTTTCTGTCTTCATACACTGATGCTTCTAAAATAATTTTTGGTAATGAGCAAGGTTTTTGTTGCAAAGTGGGAGTGAGGGTTGAATGCACACATCGAGGAAAAACCAAATGCCGTCACTCCATTTTAACTGGGAAGATTTTTTTTTTTTATTTACCCAAGTACCACATGTGAACATGCAAAAAAGATGTTGATTGAGGAACAGAGCAAGAGCTTGAGCTCATTCTTTGGTCACCTTCTGAAGCTGGCAGGGATAGTGAATTCAGTGTGACTATCCATTCAGGGAAAGTTTTTGCATGGGTAAGTGCTTATGCTTAAGACTTTGTACCATCAGATATTTCCTGTAGTCAAACAGAGTAGGCTGGATTTTTTCTTTTACATTAAAAAAAGAAAAAAGCCCTAGGCTCTGAAATTTTTTTGAATACAGTTGTGTCTCTCCACAGCCTTGCTCATAGGAACTGCTCTAAAATGATAGTCTGCCTGAACAGAGCAAAAACCCTAATAAATATGGTGCATTCCTCTTTTAAAAGTGTATTTATTTAGTAAGTTTAGAAACCACTCTGAGGTTAAGTTACAGCTATTGGGATTAGAGGACGTCTCATGGGCAGTTCAGACATCAAGCTATAGGTCCATGGAGCAAAGCTAAGCGGTTTCTAGCCTGATGTCTGAATTATGAATTAGGTTGATTCTAATTCCAATGGGGTAAACCTCAGAGCAGTTTATATACTTATGGCTAAGTGCTCCTAAAGTACAGGCTATTTATTTAAAACATACATGTAAAATGTAATATCTAAAAAATATGTCTGGCCTAGTGATGCTGGAGCACAGCAACCCAGCCAAATAAATTCTGAATTCTGACTTTGGAGCCCTCGGAAAGGGATGGCACAGCTGGCTTTATGCCACCTTCTGATATTCCCAGCTTGGTCAGATCCCTGCCTGGCTCAGGATGAACTGGAACAGCCACAAGACTAAATTAATTTTCCTCAGCCCAAGGCATTTGTCTCTTCCTCAGCCATGCCTGTCATGCCAAAGCTGGGAGAGTCTTGGGTCACAATGCCCTCCCTTGACCACTCAAGAAAGTTCTGTAGGCGAGGAACACCGTGCAGGGTTGGCTCCTCTCGATCACTGGAGTTGTGCAAAGATGCCCAAATCTACTTTTGAAGTCTGGTTGGATATTTGGGAAGTAGGATGGAGCTGCGGGGTTGGACAGAAAGCCCAGGATTTATTAATAGCATTAATAGCATCAGCAACTGCTTCCTAGTGGAGCCATCCTGGTCTCTGAGCTCATTCCAGCAGCAATGTCAGCTGTGAACCTCTCACCTTAACCACCACAGGCCTTTGACCCTGCTGCTGGCCATAAGTGGTCGTGCCAAGCTGGCTTTTCCACAGGGACTGCTCTCCTTGTGGGGCAGAGCACTCAGTGAGGTTCCTGCAGGAGCCTAAGCCATCCACCCCTGTACTCCTTTTGCTCAGGCTACCCAAGGACCTAAAGGAGAGACAGCATCCAATGTTATTTGCCTGGGATGGGACTGGAACAGAAACTACCCACTATTTTAGGACATCTGAACTGGCTCCATCACTAGGCAAAAAAAAGATGAGTCAGTTTACACTCTGATTCTCTCTTCCCTCCTCACCACGCTCCTTTAATTTCCATTCCAGGAAATAAATGGGACAAAATACCTCTCAAGTAATTACTTCTGCCTTGGCATTGAGTAAGATGTAGAGAAGTCTTCTGGAAACAACCATTCCCTGGTTTGGTCAGAAGGTGAAGATCTTTTGCAGACGCAGAAGAAGCAAAGGTATAGTGGACACAGAGTGCAGATTTCTTTAGACACTGAAGGATTGTCATAGGGCTAAAGGAGTGCAAAATTAATTCATGTGGGGATACCTGAGGCCAAAGATCTCTTCATGCAAACTTCTAGGAGTTGGCAAAACTAAATGTCACAAGCAAGCTAGTGGGAGTTAAAAGCTGAACATGGACAAAACCCACTATTACTGTTTTCTGCTTTCAAAGCAACTAAATCTCAACATTTTGTGTGGCAGCAGAGTGCTTACTCACAGTTCTTGGATACCTGAGGCTGACCATGCGGCACTAAATATGTGTAAGTGTAATGAGAATATTGAACTAATCCCTCTTCCCCAGCTGCCCAAATCCATTCAGAGATGCTTGGGAGGCAATACTTCATCTGGCATCACTGAATTTTGAGTCGGGCTCCACTTATTACAGGAACAAGGAGTTGAGTGCTTTCAGAGGACTGTTGGGATACCAGAAAACTTCCCATGTCATTAGGTAAGTAAGGAAGGATTTTGAAGAGTGAGATAAAAGCAGTGAAAAACCTGAACACCAGATATCTCTGCTTCACTCTGCTTTGATAGGCTGTTCATGTGTCCTCAGAGCTCTCTGAATGAGCATGCTGAGGAGGCACAGCAGGTCCTTGAGGTGCAATGGCCCGACAGAGAAGACCTGATGCCTGGGGAAGGGCCCAGATTGCCTGAAATGTGTTAGAACCAGCTGCATGCCTGGAATGGTTTTTTTGGGCTTTTTTTGCTGATGACCAATACATATGGCCAGAGGAAAAATTCTCCAGGACGGTGTCATAAAAGAATATGCATCAGTCAGAAAAAGGCAGAATTACAGTGAAAAAAAGAAATCCTTACAGTGAAAAAAAGAACAGATGAAGTATCTATCAAGTGACAACAGCAGTTTATTTTCCTTGAGCAAAAGTAATGGATATACTTAGACATAATCCTACCCTCAAGTGTTTTAATTCTGATGGAACTTCTTATTAAGGAGAGGCATCGAAATGGAAAAGTGCACACCCTAATGGAAACAATGTCATACAGCTGACAGCATTTCTACAAGGTAGGTTGACACCTAAATTAGCTAAGAAGGCTTGAAACCTGATGGGAAAAAAATAAAATGGAAAGGAAAGAAAAAGGTTTAGTATGAGTCAGTATTTTGATTATTTGTTGAGTGTTTTCAAGTCTATGTTTTAACAGCTAATTAAGACACAAAGGGTAAGATATTTAAGTTTGTTTTGTTCCAGCTTCCCTGTCTGCTGACTGACTAATCAAGAAATCTCCAGGCCCAGATGGGAGTTCATACCCAGTTATGATTTCTCTTTGCCCCTGTGTTTTACTTGAAAATGTACTTTGTTAAACTTGCAACTCATCCTGTACCCTTGAAAACAAAAAGACAAATGCAGTGGGTTCAAGGTTCCATGTCTCTTGACCTCTTAATGTTGCTATTGCAGATATTGCCTATCTGCACAGAATACACCAATACACGTATTTATTCCATGCAATAACCCAAGTCCCACTGTAGGCTGATCTATACACAATGCTAATATGACCAGACTTGCTTATATAATGCCATAATTTCATTTGTAAGGAGGCAATTTTTTTCCTCCTCAATTATTTGTGGGTTATTAAAATCATCCAGCAGGCTAATGAGCTCCACAGTGTGTCTATGTGATTCCCAGTAAATTTTCTCAACTTAAGCAAAGCCAAAATTCTGTAACTCCAGGAGCACCCGAGGAAGTGGG
>VZSE01007824.1:598111-617280 GCA_013398275.1 Promerops cafer | reverse complement strand
TGTTCATAATCCATTATTTGAGACCCACAGTTATTCCATGGGTTACATTTGGCAGGAGGGGACTTTATTGTTTTTAGCCATCTGTGATCTCAGTTTCACACCATAAAGTGGACGGATCTGTGCCATCCTCAGAGCAGGTGTGTGCCACAGGGAAACACTTCAGAATGAGGACTTCCACTGAATTATTCCTTGGGCATTTTAAAATGCCTTACTGTATTTCTGGGTCTGGGGTATAGCTGTTCCCTCTGAGAGGGCAGAAACGCACCTGGGAGAAGCCCTCCTTGGCTTGGAGACATCAGAGGAAGCAGACTGCCTTCCATGGCTGGGAAAGGCTGTTGGGAGGCTGGGCTGGGTGAGGAAAAAGCCTTTAAATTCTGCTGTCCAGCTGGGTTCCCCTGCATTCCTTGGGGAAAGGCTGTCCTAAAAGATGCTTTGATCCCAGTTAGGGTAATTTGATGTCGGTTTTGTGTACGTGCTGGCAGCGCTTGCTGACGCGGGGTTGCCCCCGTGATGCCACTCGCGAAGTGGCAGAGCCGGTGTGGCCATGCCCCCCCTGGCAGCCGCCGCAGGGTCACCCGCGGCCAGAGGTGCCGCAGAGCCCCGGGGCTCTGTCCCTGCAGGGACAGGGCTAAGAGAAGTGGGTGCAGAGCGAGATGTGGGGGTGCCTCGGCAGGAAGCTGAACGCTGTCCTCACGCAGCAGTGCTGAGCCTCGTGGCGGGGTGAGAAGCTGGAGCAGAGGGTGATGCGGGTGATGCTTGCCCGGCGGCCGGGGCTGCAGGCAGGTAAGCGCCGGCCTTGGGCACCGCTGCTCGTGGCGTGGCCTTTTGCAGGACTCTGCCCGAGAAGCTCCTCAGCTCACAGAAGAGGTTTTGGGGAGTCGCTGGGGGTCTGTGTGGGAAGCCAAAGACCCAGTGGAATTCCCTGTGTGGGACTCTGGCTTCCTCCCCCATCCCTATGGGGTAGGGACACTTGGCACAGTGCCCTGGTGTGTCAGGAATTCTTGCAAAACTGTTTTCTCTCCTGTATTCATATTGTATTGAAAAATCTCCCAGTTCATGGGCTGTAGAGCTGACAGGCCTGAGTGAAAAAGAAAAGTAATATTTTAATTCAAACCTTCAGTTTGTTTTGCACTTCAACTACATAAATAATAGTGGACAGTCTCTTCAAAAAGCTACTGAAACTTGTATCAGCATATGGAAATTTGGTTGATGAGACAGAGAACAAAACTCTTTGAGCCTGGGGGCATTATTCACAAATCAGCCTTTTTACTAAAAAAATGAGTAAAAATTTCTCTTTTACCCTAGAGAGGAGAAACTGCACAATAGAAACAACCACACTTTTCAGGATTGTTACAGGTGATTCTATTATTCAATCTGGCAAAAAAACATGCAAATTTTGTAAAAAAAAAAAAAAAAAAAAAAACCAAAACCAACTTAAAAGTTGTAATTACTGTGTCAGCAGATCCAGTTCAGGGTAATAGCAAATATTTATCTGATTTCCTTCAGTGGCTTTTTAAGTTTCCACTTTAGGGCTCTTGCAATCTTTCTTTGCAAATTCTGTGGTGCAGAAGGTTCCTCTCTGGTCTGGGCACTTCAGTGCAGAGGGATCTTTCCCAGTGCAGGGGCTTGGCCCCAGCTGAGATGGTGACAGCAGGCAGGTTCTTTTAGGTGTTTCCAGGTGCCAGTTGCTTGGGAGATGGGAACACAAACAGAATTTGCCTTTGCGGGGCCAGGCATCTGTGGGAGCTGAGCTGCTGTTCTGTGCCTGTCAATTTTTTTTTTCATTTCTCAAGTGATGCCATTGACCTTTTTTATTAGTGAAGTTTTGCTACAAGGTTGTTATAGCTGAAATCTGGGTGTTCTAAGGAATGTCCAGCTGAGTTTCTTTCCAAATGGTTTGTGTGTTTATCTGCCTGATGTGCCAGCTGGACAGAAATCTCCTGTTGTACTTCTGCACCAAGGTTTTGCCTTTCTTAGGAAGTTTGTGTCCCCCTCCCTGAGGCTGTAATTCCAGGAAGCAGTGGGCCATTCTGTGAGTGAGCTCAATTGTGCTTTGTACCAGGGTGCCAGAGGAGGGAAAACACAAATTTTCTGTGGATGAACAGCTTTTGGCTCAAGGAGAAAATTGTCTTCACTGCTGCTCTCATTGCCCCTCATCATTCCTGGATCGTGTTTAATTCTGTTGCTGCTCCACTGTAAAACATTGCCATCTGCACATTTTATCACAGGTCACTTCTGCATTCCACCCTGTTTTGCCCTCTGTCAGTATTTAATTTTTTCCTTAAGTTCATCACTTCATTAATTTGGTTTGCTTTCCACTCCTGACTCTATACTAACTTCTGTATATTGTCCTCATATATTTTCACATATATATGTGCTGTAGTTCCTTCCTGATCCAGGCCATTGTGCTGTTTTCATTCAGATTTCCCTAAAGATTGGTTTCCTGACATCAGGCACGTCCCATTTGTCATTTCTGGTGTTTCTGTACATTTTGGATGGTCAGTTGTGCTCTATTCTGTGCAGAGCAATGTCACCCTGGCAGCGCTGTGCCTCGGAAATAGAAAATGCCTCTGCCCCCTGGCATAAAGGAGGGCAGGTCTGGAGAAATGAGTGCTTTTTTCGGAGAGGGATGGCAGGAGAGGGTGTCACCCCCTCGCCAGTTCTCCTGTAGGCTGCCAGTGCTGAAGACAATTGAAAAAGCTGCAAATCTGGGATAAGGTCCGATTGCTCCTGTCCCTGCTGGTGTTCCTGCAGAGCTGGGATGGCCACATGATGGCAATGTCGCACCTCAGGAATGTGTGTCGTTTTCTGCTGGATGGAGCCGACTGCTTCTCCAGCTCCGTTTAGGTGTCTCTAGAGGTTTTCAACCAGAGGCACTGGAAATTTTACATCTCCCCATGAAACTTGCCTCTTTTTCTTTGGTTGGTGTTTTGCCTTGGTCAAAACCTGTCAAATTTTCAATCTCCTCAATCAACAGTATCACATCCTTACAGGATGGGAGTCAAATCCCAGACTACCCCATTGGATGGATTAACTGGAAGAGTGTTCCCACAACCAAAGAGCATTTCTGGATGTGCAGCATCAGCCTTTGGCTCCTTTGCCAATGCTGTCCCTCTCCATGAGCCACCATTCTGATACAGGAGATAGAGTCTGATGGATCCCTAGGAACTCAAAACGAGTGTTCACAGATCCATGTTCATCTCTATCTCTATCTCTATCTCTATCTCTATCTCTATCTATCTCTATCTCTATCTCTATCTCTATCTCTATCTCTATCTCTATCTCCATCTCTATCTCTATCTCTATCTCTAATCTCTATCTCTCTAATCATATTTAAAATTATAATTCTATCTCTGCCCCTCCCAACTACATTTGGAGGGGACTGGGATGTAACTGTAACTTTAAGAAATCATTTAACTTTTTGCTAAAATGCCTCTCTGGGGCAGAGGGCAGGAGGTACTGATTAGTGCCCCATGACAAGGTACAAATGTTCACAGGAGGAACTGGAGAGGAATGCTTTATCCAGTGAAAACCACAGGGAAAACAGTCCCTAATGACTCTGTCTGGAAGTGAGCCAGGGTCCAAGCCATATGTTCTGTACCTAGGGAAAAAACACCCTAATGATCAGGGCTGGGATTTTCTTTTTTTTACCCAAATATTAGACAAACTCTGGTATCTCTCCAGGCTACAAAGCATGCAGAAATTCTGATCCATCCCACCGTGGCCAGTTTGGACCTGATTTTACTGATTTAAATATGTGATTTGGGGATTTCTGAAGATGTCTTTTGGAAGCAAAATTGTGTGCATTGATTAGACAGAAGCTGATGCGTCATTATGTGGAATCAGGATGTTTTATTCCCCAAACTAAACCATGATCTGCTTCCAAAGGCTGGAATAAGTGTTGTATGGGGGGAGGGGGAGGCATGCTCTGGAGCTTCCCCCGAAACGCTGCACTCAGGACAAGAATGGTTCCTCTCTTTTGTGCCTCTGAAATGCGAGTGTTGAAATTCTGTTGCATTTCTTAGTACAGCCTGGTGCAAAATAATCTCTGCTGGAAGCCTTTTACACGTTTTCATTGAGCAGGGAGTTTATCTGAGTTCAGAGTCCAGAGCAGTCACACGGTCCCGCAATGAGCAGGAGACTTGACGTTCCTGAGCAGCCCTGAGGTTTAAGAAATAAGAAACAAAGGATATGAGGGAAGAAGCAAGATCTGTCCACAGCTGCTGATAACCATGTCCAGACAATTAGAACCACACTGCCTGCTCTCCAGCTCACTGAGCACGGGAGGATACGGGGTATCCCCTGCCACAGGAGCGCTGCTCCTGGCTCCGGAGCGGGGCCCTGCTGCTCTGCACTCTGCCAAGGGGCCATAAAGATTAGCCACGTCCTGAGCTGGGAATGTTTCCTGCTTGGGCTCCTGTGGAAGTCAGACCTTCACAAAACCATGCCAGCAAATTTGCCTCATGTGGCTTGTTTAGCCTCAGAGTGACTGGAATTATCACCTCACTTCCAGAGATTTTTCCAGGGGTTCATTATCTTGATTGTTTTCCTTTCTCTATGCCTAAAAAGAAGTATTTTTCCCTTTTCTGTCTATTAAGAGTAGAACTGAAACACACAGAGCAGCAAGCAGTCTGTGAGGGGAATGACAAACAAGGACATTTACATGCCATAGACAGGGTAACCAGGTTAAATTTTAGGACAGCAAAAATCATAAGGAAAAATTACAGAAATAACTCAGGATTTTGATTATTAAAAACAAAAATCCCATTCTATTGAGTGTGGTCACATCAGAGATTATAGGTGGAGAAATTCTTATATATTAATTATAAAATCTTATCAGGATGCTTTGTTTGTCAAAAAATTGGATACATTTCCTCTTGCCCTAAGAAAGCCAGGGAACTTGCCAAGAGCCTGTGTTTACAGATCCAAAATATAGAGGAAGAAAATGAAAGTTTAGAGATGGATGGAGAAGAGACCTTTCCTATATTGCACATAACATATATATTTCATACACACACACATATATATAACACATATATATGTAATATTCTGCTTCATCTTCTTTCCCTTTAAAATGAAGATGATTCTTGGGACTCAGAGAGACATATTTCATTCCTAGAAAACATCAGTTCGGAAAATAATTTAAGATTTGGGGTCAAATGATTAGTGTGCACACAGATTTGTTTCCCTGCTGATCAGTGGAGTTCAGATGATTTCCAGAAGCACAGGACCAGGGAAAGTTTTACCAATTACTGGCCTAAGTGCTAGGAGACAGACAGTAATGGTCATTTTCATTTTGGTGTGAACTGTGAGCCTTGTACATGTAAAATATTGCACCAATGTTCAGTCCAAATCTGATCTCATTTCCACCTGTCTCCTTTCGGGCCCTTTTCTAGGAATGAGGGGAGCTGTGCTGGCAGAAAACCCACTGGAGTTGTGACTCTGTGCACAGAGTAATCCAGGCAAATCCTGGTTGCCAGCACAGGAATTACACCTACCATCCCCTCCTTCCAGAGCAGCTGCCTGGTGATTCCTATCACACTGAAAAATGCTGGCTGTGTGTCAAGGAAAAAGAGAAGGCAGAGTCTGGTGTACTTTGGGAACACCCAGAGCTGCTGGGGATGCTGTGAGCCTGGGCATCCCAAACAACTCATATCTATCTGGATACCCCATTTTCTTTCACTGTGCAGGGATGAGTGCTGGCTAAATAACATGATTTAAGATTCTTTTTTCGAATAGAATAAGACTTTTTATAGTGTAGGAAAATCTGCTTTCAATTGCCATTGTTGGGCATTACTTTAGTCAATGAAAACAAAGTGTGCTTGGGAAGCTGCCTGGAAGCCATGTGATTTCAGGGTATTGCTATTTCCCTTTTTAAGAGGAAGGAAAGCCAACTTTTTTCTTTTATGTCATGGTTGAATACAGTGATGTATCCAGTGTGGAGGAGGGGAATTCACTCCAACTCCTGTGATATGTGTAGGGCAGCTCTATGTGCCCATTTTCAGGCATTTGGGGACTCCCAAACCCACCTGAGTTATGCAGCACCCGTGGTGGGCAAGTCCTGCCCAGGAGCTGAGGGTCTGGCAGCCCCTGTTCTATGGCTGCTGCAGGAATGATCCTTATTTACATCAATATGGAATTTGGGTTTAAGCTGCTTCTGGCAGCTTTGCCTCTGAATGGAGTCAGACTGCACAGGTGAAGGCAAGATATATTTATTTCCCTATATATATGTAGTACTTGCTGTGTGTTTGATTTAATGAATGTTTTCCTTCAGACAGCTTATTATATTTGGATGTTTTGGGGTTTTCATTTTGCCTTGCTGCTTATGTACCAAAAGCCAGGCCAATGCTTTGCAGGTATTTCTCTGCTGCACACATTCCCTTTTCCAAGTGACTCTAAGTGATTATATCCCATTCCTGCATCCCTTCCATACCTGGAAATGTCCAAGGCTAGGTTGGATGGGGCTTGGAGCAGCCTGGGATAGGGGATGATGTCCCTGCAGGGGGGGAATGAGATGATCTTTAATGTCCCTTCCAACCCATTTCATGATTCCATGAAAGAACACCTGTTTGCTGGGCAACAACGTTCTATACTTCACTTGCCCCATTCCACATGACCTTTTGTATATTAACAAAGATACTGAATCAAAAAGTGAAAACACTGCTCTAGAGTATACAATTATTTTTTTAAGTTACACTTGGCCTGTGTAGATAATAATTATCCTATAGTTAATTAGGAAATGACACAGCTTTGTGAGGTTCCTCTAAATAGAAAACAGCAGCCCTGGGAAAAANAACAGCTGGTGGGAAAATGTATTCCTGTATCAGCCCTACCTGCAGGACCACCCACCTTCTGGCCGGAGGAGGAACTGAGGATATGTCACATGTTGCACCAAAGTCGCCTCAGTTTGGGAAGCTGCAGTCCAGCTGTAACTGTGGTTGTAGCTTGGGGACTGCTGGCATTTTTCTGCTGGAAATTGGCTTAAGGGCAACAAAGTAATTGCAGGAGGTAAACAGACTGTCAGAGAGGCACAGAATGGTTTGGGTTGGAAGGGACCTTAAAGGTCATGTAGCTCCAGCTGCCTGCCATGGGCAGGGAGTACTGAGGTTCAGGGTTTACTGCTCTGGCTTTTAAGGTAGAGGATTAAAACAAAAGTATGTTCATAATCCATTATTTGAGAGCCATGATGGCCTTTTTGAGCTATCATTGTGTAGGTCCTCTCCCAGCTGTAATGGCACCTTTATTTGCAGTGAAAACGTGACAAACTGGAAAAATTCCCTTTTGGTCTTCATTAAACATTTTTGAAAACATCCTTCTCCCCAGTCTGCACTGTTGCTGGCCTGAATACCTACATCAAAGGTAGGTAAAACAATTGTAAAACAATTCCTCAAATAATTGAGCAGGAAAAGGCAAAACAGTGACCTAGATAAGATGCTTTTCCAGCAGCACAATAATCACAATAATGTCCTGAGAAGGGATTCCACAGTCCCTGGTGTCTCCCTCCCCTGGAGACTAATTAGGTTTTGCTGTGGATTTTCTTTTTTTAGCATACCTGTTTAATATCTGTGTTTGATCTGGGTGGTGTATTCTGTTCTTGTATGAGTACAGAGCCCAACAAAGATTAGAGAGGGCAGGTTAGCACAGGCAGAGGATTTGCTGCCATGGGATTGTTCTGGGAGAGGGCTGCTCCTGGAACTAGTCATAACACAGACGTGATACACATATTTTCTCAAGACTTTTGATTAAACATGTAGAAACAAGTCCATTAATGCCCTCTATGTTACATGCAGGGCATTCCTTTAATGTATTTTCATGTTAATCAACATTTCATGAGTTGAGTATTCCTTTGGAATATTTTTTTTCCATCCTTCTTGTCTAAATACCAGTGGAGAAACTGCTTTCCTCGTCCCTCAACTGCAGACTGAACCAGAGGAATGTGTCATTTGTCCACTGAGTAGGCTGAGAGCTGGCAACAAGGTTACAGGGAAGGAAATCCAAGGTGATTAAAGAAAAGGAGGTGGGAGAGGAGGAAGGGGACCCATCCTGTTGTGGAGATGCAATCGGTGAGAGTGTTGTGGTGACACAGCCTCAGGAAAAAGCCAGACCTTCAAAGTGGAGTTAAATTGCCCTGGAGGGGCAACACTGTTCCCTTCTCCCCCCTCGCTAAACCCTCAGTAGCCAGGCTGTTGCAAAGGTTAGTTAGTGTTATCTAGATCTGATTAGTGATCAGAGGCAAGTAAAAAGGTCACCTTTTCTTAAAAGAAAGAAATTCCCCTCTGAAAAAGAGGGGAAAATGCAAGGCTGGAGTGTTATCCAGTATCACTGTCATAAAAACCCAAATATATATCCCTGTCTGAACCCAGTTATCAGCCTTGCCTGACTTCCCTGGAGATTTAACTCTTGGGTCTCTTCCAGAACTCAGCTATGGTCTCAGATGCTTTGGATTTTGGTGTTTAATCATGAGGAAATCAGCAAGTAATATATGGATTTTCAAATTAAAGCTCAAGGAGCGGTCTGATTGAGAATAGGAGGATTTCATGGCTGTAATCCTTGGATTAAACTTTGGCTTTCCATGCACTTGTAAACAGTTTCTCAGGAAAAAAAAGTAATGTCCCCCAAAATAATCTCAAAGGCTTGGGAGATGTGGTGCTAGCTGCATTGTTAGAACTGCCTGTGGAAAGGGGTTTGCAGAAAATCTCTTGGTGTTCAGATTAAACTGGCCAACATCCTTATGTGTCTGCATGGCAGCTGCTGGGACTGCAGCCACAGAATCATCCACAGCCAGCCATTGGCTTTTCCAGGCCTCTGGTGGCTCAGGTTGTTGCTGTGAGAGCACTGGAAATACCATCTTAGCAGAGTCCTTGAGCACTTCAGTGCTCTTCAGTCCGTGGTTCTCTGCTGGCCTCAGCCTCTCTTTCTGTAAGGCTTTGTGCTGAGGCTGCCTGAATGGAGAATAGGAAGCCACTCCAGCTGCTTTCCTCGTGCTGGCATTCTGTGCTGAACAGGAATTGCTGAGCAAAGAACATCATTTCCCCAGAGAGGTTTGCTGGGGTAGCACAAAGGCAGTCTGGTGTTTGTGTTTCTTTTAATTAGACGTTCCTGCCAAATACTGTCATCAAGGGCTGGGGGAGGAAGGGAGAGAGGGAAGAAATACGTGAAGTCTGGAGTCCACTTGGAAGAGCAAGAAGCCTGCCCAGGAGAGTAAGAGCAGTGCTTTCTCTACAGAACTCTTGCTTCTTAATTTATAACATCTTATCCAGAAAAGAGGGCTGGGACTTTTTTTTTTTCCTTCCTTCCCTCTTCCGTGGATCTTGGTTCTGACTGTTATTTCTCCAACAGAATTGGAGGGATTATGCAACTTTGCACTTGGTTTTGGACTAGCCAGTGGAACAAAAATAAGCAGAATTCCTTTTCTTAAGTGGGTGCCAAATTCTCAAGTGACACATCATGCCACGTTGTGGTGATGAATGCACGGCTGGCTGCTTGCGTGGCTGCAGCTTAAATTCTCATTTTTTTCTTGAAAAGAAAGATAATAAGGTTGTGCTTCTTTGCTTTCTTATTGCTTTGCAAAGGAAAGGTTTAGAAAACAATCCATAAAGAATAATTGACATGTATTTGGGGGAAGAGGAAGATATGGAGCCATTTCACTTCTTGTTGCAGGTTTAGTCCAGGATAAATCTGTAATAACTGAAACATACTGGGACCTGACACTGTCTGGTGCAGGATGGGGAATGCATTGGGTGGTTTATTCCATTCCTCAGTGCACTGGTGACCAGTTTATTTGTGCTTTTGTATTACTTTGTAATATTTGACTCCTTCTTGTGCTCTCGCTGGCACTATTACTAAAGACTTGCCTTGCAGTTTGAAAAGGCCTCTCTAGCAAGGTGCCTTCAGGTCAGAACTGATTTGTGGATGAAAGAGTCTATGTTTAAGCTCATTTTTTTGAGGATGTTGCAAAATCCCTGTAATGCAGAAGGCAGATGGGGGTACACCAGGATTTAAAAATTGCCTCTCTAGTGCATATATATGTCCTGACAATTCAGCTGTACACAAGTACGGAGTAACTTTACCAGAAATGTTCCTCCATGGATCTTTCAGTGTTCATCTTATAACCAAAAGTGAAAGAATTTAATATTCCTTTGAGTTTTTGGTGTGTGGTTTAATGGTTTTTAATGCATATTTTATAAGTATCTACTCTAGGTTTTGATTTCCAGTCCAGCTCATCTCCCCGAGCATAGTAACATATTGCACAATTAATTTGCTGTTTATAATATGCCCCTGAAAAGAGGCTCTTCCATCCTGTTTATTCCTGTGTTTCCAGCTGATCTCCACAGAACAAAACAGTGGCTTCTGTGTCAACTTTTGTTACAATTTTGCATAACAGTGTTCAACTTTGGCCAATTTTGAAGGTCTTGGGTTTTGTTGAGGAAGTCTTTCTGTAAAACCTTAGAAATACAAGTATGTCATTGCAATACAGTGGATAGGGTTTGTGTTTGCTAAGTAAGTTGTCAGTAGGCTAGATGCTAGACCTGAATTTTCTCTAAAATTTTCCACTCTGTTAGCACCTATACAAGAGGATTTCCTCTTCACAGGGTTTTGGGTTTTATTTTGCTTTTTGGACTTTGTCTAATTCTTTGGTAAAGATCATTTGGAAGAGAACTGGGGGAACTGTCAAAACACAGGTTGTTTCCTGTCATTGTCTAGAGCATTGTGGGCTTCCATCTCCTTCCTGCCTTTTGTTTCTGGGTTGATAATGTTGACTTTAAATAAGTTCAAACAAAAATAGATGTAATAGAGCTGGAAATAGAAACGAGTATCCTTAAATGAATGTCTTTGCTGCCTGAGCACAATGTGCCAATAACAATAAACCCAGGTGATCCCAGAGGGGTGGAGTGTTTACAGCCTGTGGGTCTAATCCTGTCACCTTTCCCTTGCAAGTGAATCTGCTGAAGTCACCAGCAGCACTTCAAGGAAGTGACAGATGGATGACAGCAGCAGCCAAGTGGCAAGAGGGATTTCTTTGTAGCTGGAGTGTGCTGCTCCCAAAAATTGACGGCATTTTTGATAGGTGTTGATCATTTGTTCAAGTGAGTTGTGCTCTACTCTACATCCCAGTGGCACCAGTGGCAGGAGTGTTGGATGTTGGACTTGAGAGATCCGTGGTAAAATCTGTCCTGGCACTGTAACAGTGCCTAAAGGTCATAGCAAGGGCTCGTGCCCTGTCCTGGAACAGCTGCAAGTGGGCAGAGTCTGTCTGAGAGCACAGCATGGAAACCAAAAGGCAGAACAGAGGCAGAACAAACAAGGGGAAGGCTGTAGGGCAAAGTATGAAGGTAAATACCAACAAAAGCAGAAGTATTTACACAGCACTAGTGATATGCTTCAAAAAGGGCATCTTTTAAACATCTGTTAGTAAAGGAAATATTGCTTCTGTCCCATTGTTGTGAACTACAGATGCATTTCTGGCATCAGGATAAAGGTGCGTCTCAAAGCTGGGTGTATCATTTTGAAATGGGTTACCAAGGGTAGTGTTAGTATACAAAAGACAAAGCCTTTATCCTTGGGGGGCTTCTGGTAGGCACTGATCTGTGAGAAAGAGGCACCAGTAGAGATGAAAAGCTTCTAAAATGAAAATAAGGGGAGTCAAAAAGTGAGACTGAGTTTTGAGGGGTCTTAAAGTGAGTATTAAATAAGGGAATGAAAAAGAAAGTCTTAATGCTGCATTTTGACTGATCTGGTGGGTAGGAATGTGAGCTTTGGAAAGCTTGGAGTCTACCATAGGTAGAAGACAGGAGTTACAGCAGCAGAAAGGGAAAAAATGGGAGTTGACTTATGCTGATAAAGGCATTTTTGCCTTCTCAAGCAAAACAGGCCACTTCCAGAAACATGTTTAGCACTTATTTATTAAACCAGAGTGCCACTGTGTGTGTGGCTGGCAGGGCATGTGATGGACAAGACTGAGCCTCTTCCTTATCTGTGTTGTGACTTTACTCAATTGTTGTCTTTCAGGAGAGAGAGAACATAATGGACACCAGAAGTGAATGTGTTGCTGTCTGCAGTTCAAAACTGCCTTTGTCTCGTTTTCAAACAGTTACAGAATTTTTTCTACAAGGGTGGAACTGGCTGGAGAGTTTTTAGATTATGAAAGAACAACTCCCCTGAGGAAGATTCATGGAAGCTGAAGAAGGCAAGTCACTGCTGTACAGACTGTTTTATGTGACTGTAGGATATTTAAGAGATGGAGGAGGTAAAACCAATCAAAGAAAAAAGTAACTCGAAACCCCCAAACCCCAGTCTCCCCAAAACCTGGATTTTATTGCACTGTACTCAAAAGATACAATTTCTAATTTAGAGATTCCTGTGTTCAAGGCTGCAGTAGTTAGTAAAGGCCCGAATTTTTAATTGTTTGAGGAGTCTGTATGATGAAAAAACATTATGTGGTTGCAGAGGGACCACTATATTTATTTCTAGAGTTATCTGTTACATATTTGTTTACAATTCTCTTGTTTGTGGCCCCTCCCTGCTCAAAAGAAAGCTGTGGAGAAGCTTTCTGATTTAATAGGAGTCTGATTTAATAGGGCCTCCTGGGCTCTATAGAAGGGCTATAAAATCTTTGTCGGATTTGGTGAAGTCAGAGAGAATGAATGTAGCATTAAAAAAATCAAGAGACCTGTAGGTAAGATGAATTGTTTCTTCCCTTCAATTATTCCCCTTTTAGCCCAGTGAAGAGGAGAGAACATGATGACAACTCTGGCTTACTGTTGCCTGAGTGCTGGGAAAAATTTTGGGTCGGTAAAAAGCTTGCAAGACTTTGTTTTAGATCTGGCTGAGAAAACTGTCCATGGTGTGCAACCATCTCCAGCATCCAGAAGATCTCTCTGATATGACAGGCATCCAGCAGGCTCCTTAAATCGGGGTCTAGGAACTTCTGAGCATCCTGAAACACATCCCACAATAAAGGGGGGACATAGCTCTTAAATTTAATATGGATCATTTAGACTAAAAAAGCAAATAACATAAACTATTGTAATAATACAAGGATTTGTGATTAATTGATCCCTGTTATTTTAATCTTAGAGGTCAAGAAAATGCAAGCACGAGGATTTTTTGTAGGAACAGCATTTAAATTCAAACTCTTCATTTACCCATTGTGGAAACTAAGTTGTGTGCACGAAGGGAGTGAGTCAAACCTAAGACATGCTGCCATCTGATTATAACCCAATGGGTGGGAGGGACAAAGTCCTTGGGCTTTGAGCTGGTTAGATATAAATACAGAGCTCACTGGCAAAGGTCTGCTCAGAGGGACAGGGGGCCCCAGACAGAAGGGGAAGTATTCCCAGAATCCTAAATAACAGACACTCCAATATAATTAATAAGCCCAGAGTCTTCTGGGGAGTGCTTGGATTAAAGGATACTGAAGTGATACAGGCTTCTAGGGGAGGAAATATTTCTCTTTCAAGAGGAAAAATGAAAAAGACTCTGTGCCAGAATTAGGAAATGAAGATCCTTATGGCCAACAGAGATTTATCCCGTTTAAACACTCTGTAACAGGGCCATAAAAGGCATATGTGCAGTATATCTGTAATCAAAGCAAAATGAAACAGGGCAGAAGGGAAGTGTTGAGAACTCATTTAATCAAATAGTTAAATTTCTTATTCTGGAAACTGAAGCTTGCTCGAAAAGAACAGGATCCGTGGCAAATAATTTGGGCATGAGGGGGAGGATTGAATACTAACTAGCCAATAATATAAATGATAAATTTGTAAATGTATAGAAAGTAAGAAGCTTCTTATGGACAATCAGCCTGTGTATAGAGACAAGAGAGCAGTGAGGGAAAATCAGCATTGTGCTAAATCAACCCAATACATGTTTGTGCAATGGCCAATTTAATTATTAAACCTGACTTAGGTGCAGAAAAAGAGATCTGAAACACAGTGAAGACAATCTTTGGAGTAACAATATGAGAGCCATTTGATTTATTCTATATGTGACAAGAAGATTTTGGCTTAGGCATTTTGGTATGTTCTATTATGGCACTGTGATGTTCTTGTACAGATGAAAGGATTGCTGGATATATTAGCCTTCTGTTCTCAGTCTTCCATAACTTTTTGTTGGAGAAGGCAGGGATAGTTTTTATTAGTTCTGCGTAAGCACTGAGGTTGATTCAGATCCCATGACAATGGAATTGATGTCAGGAGAGTTACCCACAGTCAAATTTGTAATTGAGCAGTGCCTTTTTATATGATTAAGTATTTATTCTTTGCAGAGAGTTTGAAAATTGTTCAAATAAGGCCCTTGGCCTCTGCTCAAAGGTGAACTTTTTGGAAAGTTTGAGTGAAAACATTTCATCCATTTGTGAATATGAGGAGAGTGGAAAACTATTTTGCCCCTCCATAAAGACTTTTTGCTGCCTTCTTTTGAACAGCTCTGCAGTGTGAGTAGCTGAGGCCTGTGGGCTAAAATTTGGCATTGAAATAGCCATAACTATGAAGTGCCTTAGTTTTGGCTTTGATTTGACCGAGTTGTGAGCCTCAGAAAACAATGTTCTCAGCATGCACTCCAGGGTGTTGTTTCTTCCTTCAAAGCTGCTGAAATGTGCAGCAGAGAGGATTTACTGTGAGCAACTGAGGAGCTCTGCAGCACAAAATTAGAGAAAGATATTGCTCTGAAGCTGCAGGGTCACGTGAGCATGGAATGGGAACAAGAGACCTCTCAAAGCACTTAAGGGTTACGAAAAGTTTCTGGGTGTTTTGTGATCCGTGAAACTGGAAGTCCAGTTCTAGGACCTGCAGTCTCTGCTGCTGCAGGTCATTCCCAAGGAGCCCAGAGAGTGAGTAGGGATAAGCTGTGGGTGAGTAGGGACAGGGCTAAGCCCAGACTCCGAGGCACACAGGCACTACTTGCACTCCTCTGGAGGCAGAGGCTCAGGGAGTACAGCACTCTGTTGTTCCCCCCCTGGCATAGCAGGGGTGCACTTTCCCAGGGATGTGCCCCTGGTTTTACACGCAGGATTGCTCTGAAGGCTTTCCCAATGGGAGCCCAGGGACTCACTGTTCCTGAAGGAGATATGCCCCCCAGATCTGAGATTGTGTCGCTTAGGACAGCACAGCCTGTGAAACAGTGCATGCCTATCTAAGTGCAATCACATGTGAAATCAGAGGGCCAGGGATGGCTGGATGTGTTTCCTTAACTACATAACTTTTGGACTTAGCATAGTTAATTATGCAGCCTTATGAAACATTAATTTAGTTTTATGTATGGGAGCTCTGATGCATTTCCTCTGGCATTTTACAATGAAGCTGGTTAATACTTGCAATTACTTGAAGGCTTCTGTTTCATTCTGGTGTCCAGGAAGACAGATTATGATGGACTTGTGTGTCTGGTTCTTTACTGAGCTGCAACTGCATTGGCACATCTTTCAGAGTGGGGGGGGAGCAGTGTTTTCCCTTTTGCACAGAAGTGAGGCTTGCAAAGGTTGCAGACAGTCAAAAAGCAGACATGCAGTGTGTAATGTAGCATTTTGTTCGCTTTGATTAGTTAGTAGTTTGTAATTGAAATTCAATGTTTGATCTAACAACTTTTCTGACTGGCTGATGTGTAATGATAGTGCATCTCACTCATTTAAAGAATATATATAACCAGGTTTATTAATCCCAGATGAGGCAGATGGAAGACCTGGCTCACCCCTGCTCCCTTCTGCATCAGCTCGCAGCACGTGCAGAGCATTGCCCGTGCTGATGGAAATGTGAGGTATGTGCCTGTGAGGTGCTTTGTGCCTTAAGGGACCTTCAGGAGATTACAGTGCACTGAATATTAAGCAGCTCTAAAGCAGCCCACAACAAACTAACTGTGTAATGGAGTGGGAAGCTGGAACTTGGGTGTGCACAATGTAAAGGAGCACTCCCAGGTGAATCTCCTGTAGTGTCTATGGTGAAGAGCTCTCTGCTGCCAAGCTACATGTCAGAGTGGGCTGATTTGTATTTCGATTTCTATAGTGTCTGCATTATCTAGCTTTTGTGGTTCACCTGCATATGACTTTTTTATTTTAGTTTCAATCTCCAGAACTGTAGGCCACAGCACCTGTTAGTTATCAAACTGAGAGCATGTGCCATAAACAGAAAGCAAGAACTAAGTATGGCGTAAAGAAATCAGATGAATAACAATTAATGAGATAGTCTTAATAGAAACAGTATTTATTTTCTTTTGTAGGCACTCACTTCAAAGGCATCATCCATTGCAGGAGTGTCCCTTTGGAAAGGCTTTATGCTATATGATGGATTCGTGTATTTCCTATGGAAGGAACAGAGTGTCTCATGGAACTTTCTTTTTCAATTAACAGTTAGGTAATGCCCTTGAGGTGGCATTGCTTTGGAGAAAAAGGTAATACTATAAAGATGTTGACTACAAAGGCCTGGTTACTAGGAAGTGTCATGCATAACCAACACACAACCAGTTCTGGCTCCTGGCCTACTCAAGCACCAAGGAGTGGAAAGGGCTTGAGCTGGTGCTGCCATTGAAAGGACCTTCTTGAAACCATGGCTTAACTTAAAAAAGAGACAGTGGTGTGGTTTTTTTCCCACCTTCCAGGGAACATCCTTGCCCAGTGAAGGTGATCTGCATGCACACCTCAGATACGTGGCTTTGTCCTTTTAGGCTGTGTGATTTCTTTCTCTCCTGGAGAAGCTATCAGGGATCATTCTTACATCACCTTGTTGCTTTGTCCTTTTCCTCTGCTCTCCCAAATATTTTCCATATTCAGGTATCTCTGACTTCTGTTTCCTCCTCTCCTCCTGTCAGGCCCTGAGCAGGGGCAGGCAGACGAGCTGTTCTTTATTTCCAGCTGCTTTATAGATCTTGTGCTTTGTCTTCCCGTGCAGGCGTCTGCGTGCCAGCTGTAGCAACAGCTGAAACCCAGGGAAAATCATCACTCTGCCACTACCCTGTTTCTCTGTGGACAGTCAGCCAGTCCTTGTTGGGCTGTAAGTGGTCAATGATCTGCAGTCTGAGAGCTTTCCAGACCTCACAGTATTTTCTTATATAACATTTCACTGTGAGAAGTGTAAAGTTGCACAAGTGGATTTGTTCTTCTCCCATGTTGCAAGTGGGAGGGAATGCATGCTCAGATGTATTAGAGGAACAATTTTGCTTCAGTAAAAAGGGCAGGCACAGGGCTTGATTATGGCAGGAATGTAGTTATTGCATGTGAACATGATCTGGAAAGAACCAAATGTTTAACACGGTGTTGACTGCATGGTTCATTGGTGTAGATCAGTTTTGTCATTAAAGTCTGCTAAAAGAGCAAACCAGCAGTTCTACTAAAATGAGTTGAAGACTCTTCTTCCTCATTTTCAGGCTTCTTTCTGTCCTTGAAATCTTTACAGAACATCTTTTAGATTAATCAGAGCCTGGTTGGTGTTCATGTTTTCCTATGCATTCAGAATCTGTCTCTTGGTCTCAAATAAGTGGTTGTACACTATATAATGGATTTCAAATGTAATTAAGTGTTACATATGCTTTTTCTCTTTTCCAGTATTAAATAATCAGTGTTTGCATTTATAAGGCAGATTTTTAGGGGCCTTGAAATATCCTTTTCACAAGGCAGACAATTATCAATAGAATGTCTGATTACTGCCCCTTCTGTAACCTTTCACTGTGACATGACTGGACTCAGTGATCTCAGAGATTGTTTCCAATCTAAACAATTCAATGCTTCTAAAATCTGGGCACTGTATCTCCCTAAAAATAATCTGTGAAGAAAATCTATCTCTGTGCAAGACTGATGGCAAATCCAATGAATAAAAATGGTAGCTTTCAGCTGCTTGCTAAACTGTCACTTGTCAGTGGCGAAGATGATTCAGGAACATCATTTCTGAGAGGGCTTGTGCTCTGCCTTGAATGGAAAGTCCTGAGCTTGTCTGTCCATAAGGTGTTCTGTAAGGATCCAGTCTGAAACACGTGATTCAAGAGAAGATAAATTGAATCAAATAGAGGAGCTCCTTCCCCTTGTATTAACTCACTGCCATTTTTTTTCTAGTAAAGAAGTAGAAATAAGTCCCATTGCTCTGTGACTGCCAACCAAAGTGATGGCAGTGCATGTACTGTGGCACCAGGACATCATGACACAAAAATGCTTCTGTTTCAGAGTAATTTTTTGGCTTTGGTGTTGTATTTCTTGTGGCTGGATATGCATTTGCATATGCTGGTATGTTGGTCCTGTTAATGGCAATTTGCTCTGCAGGTACTCACACACCTGCTGGGCTGGCCACGAGGGATTCAACGCTCACTCCGCTTTCTGCACAACAAAATTACGATGTGGAAGAGCGGTTTGCAAAATCTAAAGCACTCAGAATGCTCTTTGCAGTTTTACAGGAGAAGCCACAGGACTCCGGGAAATCTACACTTCCATTTGTGGATGCAGTACACTTGAGTCAGGTTATTGATGTCTGTTTATTCCAGATCACCTCACAATCACACATGTAAACTAAAAGCACAGCCTGAGAAGTGATCAGATCAGGGCACCTGTGACCACACAGCTCAGTTTTGGTTTCGCAGCTGAAAATAAAGTTCCTTGCTTCCGTATGGTTCCTCGTGTTAGGAGGTAGAATTGCAGACAGCCCCCGAGCCTGCAATGCTCCTCAGGTCATCGGTACCAACACTGGTGGAAATAAAAACAGGAACATGCTGGAGGTTAGTGGGGGGCTTTGGGAGGTCTGAGCTCTGTCTCAATTCTTAGCACTTTCGTTGCTTTGCACGGGAATTTGTGCACTTGAATCATCCCTATTTTAAGTCCCAAAAAGCAGGTAATTAAAGACAACTCGGGAGGCAACGAAGTTAGTGGGGTTTTTAGGGTGTCTTCAGCTCGTCGTGTCAGCACGCAGGTGCCGACAGCTACAGCATCCACCGAGGTGTTCGTGGGGGCTTCTTTGTGAACGATATAGAATAAAAGTGAGGACAGTGTCGGCGATTGCCGGGCAGGGCTTACTAAAACCTTTAATTTCCTTACTTCCCAACTGGCAGAAGTTTTTAAAGTTAAGCATAGCTTAAAATTCCTTCCTTACGGCAGCCCGAACACCTGACCCGCGCTGGCCCCTGCTCCCCTCTGCCCTGCCCGGGCACCGGCAGGGGAGAGAGGGAAGGGAAGGGAAGGGAAGGGAAGGGAAGGGAAGGGA
>VZSE01007824.1:525027-598034 GCA_013398275.1 Promerops cafer | reverse complement strand
GGCCCGGCCCGCGGCGGGCGAAGCGCGGCGCGTCCGACCAGGCGCCGGCAAGCCACCGAGGATGAAACTGCTGTGGAGAGCGAAAATGGTAACCGGCCGTCCCGTCCCGTCCCCTGCCCTGCCCTGCCCTGCCGCGGGTCCCGCTGCCCAGCGATGCTCAGTGCCAGCGGTGCCGTGCCCGGTGCCGGCGATGCTGTGCCTAGTGCCAGGGGTGTCGTGTCCCGTGCCGGCGATGCTCTGCCCGGTGCCGGGATATGCTCTGCCCAGCGCCGGCATATGCTGTGCCCGGTACCGGGATATGCTCTGCCCAGCCATGCCGTGCCCGCTTCCGAGCAGAGTCCCCACATCACACGTTCGCTGGAATTCCGGGAGACATCGCACTCTGCTTTATTATCCTCGGCTTTTTATTTACGAGTTTTAACCGCGTTCCCCCCCCGCCCGGTTCTGAAGCTGTTTGGGTTTTTTTCTTGTTCTTGAAATAATAGGTTTTTGGAAGAGCAAATCACAAGCGCTTCAGATCCCTCCTTCTCAAGAGAATTAAAATGTCGCTCTGTTTTAAATGCTCTGTAGCTTCAAAGATTCAAGGCTGTCGGCCGAAGTAATTCAGCAGTTTTAAAAGTGCGAATCCTTCCCTAAATGAAAGGCCGAAGAGATGAATTGCTGTAGAAAAGGGGGAGGAAAGAGACGACTGCTAATCAAAACCAAACCCTTTCCTTAAAAGACTTTATGCAACTATTTAAAATATGTGCTAGTCTGGGAAAAACAGTTAAATGGAAAGTCAGGGTACCTCGATACCACAGGAAAGGACAGCTTGCCAAGAATATCTGCAGTGTTCCCTCAACCTAAGGGTATCCTGGATTGCTTTGATTGTTGTGTTTACTTTGTGCTGCCCATCTCCTCTGCTCCGCCTGGAGCAGCAGAGCACCTGGCATAGATTGTGGTCAGCAGAAGGGGGAAAACGTTCCTTTTCATCTTATTTTTCTTTCTCCTTTTCCTGGCAGACCACGTTTCAGGATGGGGGTGAAGAGGTAGAAGATGGAGCTGTCTACAATGTCACCCTTAAAAAAGTGCAGATTCAGCAGGCTGCCAACAAAGGAGCAAGGTGGCTGGGGGTAAGTGAGGTTAGCACGGAGCCATTGGGGAGGGCTGCTCATGGACTTCGGAGCCCTCTCCAGGGAGCTGAATTCCACAGGAATTGTTACAATATTAACTTTCAGCACTCACTGCTCTCATTATTAAAAAAAAAACAAAACCAAAAAACCAAACACAAACCAAACACTGAACTAGTCTGCCTGGGTCATCTGAAATAACACTCTCCTTTTGTTGACTCTTCCTCTTTTCTTGACCTGTAAAAACAATTTGACCAGCTGTGGCCATGTATCAGGTGATTCTTGGTGCAGAAATAAGGATCTTAGTTTATGGCCCGAGAAGCTGAACATCTAACAGTTATTTCAGACTGGACTATGGCTCGTTTCTGCTGTTAGGAACCTATCTCAGGTCTCCAAACAAATAGTTATGTTATTTTGACTGGTGAAGGTCCCTCAAAGTCAGCAGAACTTCCTCTGAACTTAAGGGAATATTGGTTTGGGTCTTATTTCTGTGTTGCTTTCTTAGCCAGATGAGAAATTAATTGCATTTCTGCAAGAATTACAGCTCTATACTGTTTTTCAAAGCACGAAGGCTTTAGTAGTAAGTAAAATGAGCTTAAATGCACACAGTTGATTTGACATGCTGCTGAATGCCTTCACCTTTATCAGGCCAAGTCCCCAGCTGATATAAAATGTCCTCACTTCATTGGAATCAGTACAGCTGTGGCAGTTGGGGCCAAGGTCTGCAGGAGACGCCTATAACTTTCATAGTATTTTGTTATGTTTCTTTTTTTCCTTTGGGATCAAAGGCAGTAATATAAGAAGTTTGCTTGATGTAGTATCCATGTTGGTATTTTAAAGGCTTTTAAAACTGCCCTGAGATTTATATCCAGTCATTTTCTTGTGAAGCTCCTGTGACATCAAGCAATACAGCAGAGATGAAACCAAAGTCAGGAAAAATAGGCAAATTCTGTCCTGCATACAGATAGTGCTTAGAGTCTCCCCGTGTTTCCAAGAAGTACACAGAGTACTAATCAGAATGCATAATTTCAAATCTGCTTCCTTTGAGTGGCAGATTTCCCATTTCTGCCTCCTGATTTACCAGGAAAAATACTACCAAGTACATTTGAGCTCCTGCAACTTTCCCAGCTGGTTTTGTGTAAGAGGTGAAGATCATTTTGAACATGTCTGTGTCCCATAAACATAGTTTAGAAAAGTAGAGTTTTTTTGCTGCTTGGGCTGTGTTGTTCCTTGTAACAGAAGGAGTTTGCCAGGCCTTGGTCCTGTTCTCAAAGGAGGGGAGTGTGTATGTTCCTGTGCTCATCCCCACAGCTGATGCTGCCCATCCCAACAGGAGGACCAGGGACTGCAAGGTCAGGGCAGTGACTGTCAGGTTCCTGTGGCTGTTGTTGGTTTTTTCAGGTCAGAATGTTTGTGAGGAAGGAGACAATGTGTCAGAAATCCACACCTGTTCTGGGCATAAATCTGTGACTTCGGCTTCCAGTCTGGCCTCTTTCATGAGCAAAAAATCCAAATCTTATATATATTATTTAAAAATATTTTGGAACATATGGGCTGTTTGTTTCCCTTAAGCTCTTCAGAACATAAAGTATTTTAAGCTCTTCTTGTGATCTTGTTTTATTAATGGCTTTTTTTGTGGTCCTGAAATCAATAAATAGCTTCTAACCCAGAGCATTATTTATGAAGAGCCATCCCTGCCCCCAGCAGTATGGCTTTGAAAAGCCAAATTGTCTCTTTTAGAACTGTCATCAGGTGACTTTTTTTTTTTTAATCTGGAGTTTATAGGGGTTTATGATTTTTTTTTTCTGTGCTTTGAAACTCATTAGCATTAAATTAACAAGATGTTGGATTTAGCAATGTTGGTCTTAATTTTTTTGATGGTGCTCTAAGTCAGGCTTAGGTTGAAGACTCAAGGTCAACAACCTATTTTTACATCAGCAAGTATTGAGCCTTCACAGTAACAAACATAGTAACTCACTTATCGATCATATGCATGCCTGGATTTACTTTTTAAAAAACTTTTTCTCAGTTTGTGTCCTGTACAAGTCCACTTAGCAATATGACCCCTTCTGAAGCACTGAGCTTCTCCTGGTTTGTTGTGGCAGGTCAATTCTGATAAGTCTTCCTTAAAATTCTCTATCCTAAGAACCCATCCAGGGTCACTGAATGGTTGGCCCTGTAATGAGAGAATGGATTGTTTAAAGGCCAATCATAAGATTCCAACTAAAGCACCATAAACACTTGCCTGCTGAAATACAGAAATGTCTTTCTTGTGTTTCAAACTTCTACAACTAACAAAAGTAAAAGAGAAACAGGCTGCAACTTCAGCAGGCATCAGCAGTTCTGAAACTTTCAGAAGTGTGAAGCTTTTGGATAACCACTGAATCTCTTAGCTTTAAATTTAATATTAGACATCAAAGGATGCCAATAATAGCCACTGCTTTTGTCACTGCATACTTAGTCACTAAATATTTAGTGAAGCTTAAGACTTTAAGCACTAGAGTATTAGGGAATATTAAAAGCTCTAGTGGGAGCTCAGTATTGTGAGAGATGCTGCACAAAAGCACTCTTTTGACTTTAAAGAATGTGCAGATGTGATATTTAAAGAGGATTGTCTGTTCATACATCGTAGCTGATGATTGGTATCCAAGCTTCAAAAGTCAAGTGTACTTTCTAGAAATATCGAGAGTCCCTCCCAGACAACCAGAGAAAGCATGAATGCTTTTTTTTGAAAACAAAGTGGGTTTTGGTGTCTCCAGGATAGATTTTGAGAGGTTTCCAGGATCCTGGAGAGAGAGGAACAAGCTACAAAAGCCGTGGAAGCTGAGATACATGGCCTGACATCTTCGTGAGAGAAGAGGATTGAGAAGTAGAGATTTGTACATATGGATGGCACACACTCAGAAGAGGGGATGAGGAAGATTTGGGGTGGACAATCATCATCAGTTTGAATGGCATTATGTCAGGCTAGAGAAAAAGGCAGCTGGTAACTGGAAGGGAAGGTTTGGGAGTGCAGCAAGGAGTTTGAATGATGTGGTTAGAAAGAGAATATTGTGTTTAAAAGCTTTATTTTCAGAAAGAACCTGACAAATGTGATTCAGCTTCCCTCTGAGGATGTGAATGCAGCCCATAGGGAGGCTGGATGCCAAAGAGGATGGTGCTATTGTCCGTGAAGAAAAGGCACCAAAGCATAAGAGACAAATGTTCTGGGGGGGCTTTGATCTTGAACTGACAGCCAGGTACCCGTGCAATGAAACAGACGAGTTGAGTCATACTGTAGCCAGAAGTAGGTAAGAACAGCCAAACACTGGGTGCAAAAGTAGTTCAGCCACTAAATACCTGAATTTCTTTGGCCAGGAGCAATATGCTGACAGTGGGAATGGCGTGGGGAGCTGAACTCCAGCCGGTGATCTGTAGGAAACAGTTGAAGAGAAGGGAAAAAGCAGCGGGGTAGAGAAGCACGTGGAGAGATGGGGGAACTGGTGGGGGAGAAGAGTGGTGCAGGAAGAATAGAGGCAGGGGTGTGGTGTGGGCGGGAGGACAAGATTACTAAAATAAAAGCAAGCGAGGTTTTGAAACGCTGTGAAGTGACTACTGTCCAGCCCCCTGTTAAGCAGCTGGAGTGCTTTATCTCCCCCTTGCAGGAGTTAGGGAGGGATGGGCCACCGCTGGCCAGCCCTGGGAGAGGAGGGAATGGTGAGGAATGAGCCGCTCAGACAGGAGGGGCTCCTGAATACCTGCAAATGTCTTTCCTATCGGAGTCCTTCATCTGGGAAGGAGTGAGGAAGAGACCTACCATGTGTGAGTATTTAGTGGGGCAGGTCACAGGAAATGCAGCCAGGAACTGGAGTTCCCCAAGCCTCAGTGCTGATTCTCCACACCTGAAATGACTGCTGAGCTTTCAGAGTCCATCCTCGCCATCAAGTTTCTTGCTTTACTGATGGATGACAAGCACTCCTCCTCCTTTGAGTCTTAAATATCCAGAAAACAGATAAATAGTCTGCCACTTATGGCCAGGCTGCCTGGCTTCATTAGGTGCGGATTACACATCTAGAAGAGATTTTAGAAAATCTCCTTGGTTTTTCCTTTTGCTTTTTCCTTTTGGCTACAGCTGAACTTCTGGCTCTGGGGTTTTTTCAGGCAGAGATGGATGCAAAATATAGCTTGTCTTAAAGTGTCTTTAATATCATAATGTTGGGTGTATAGCAGAACATGTTCTTCCAGAATTGTCAATGAAATGCTATTAGAAGTGTGCTTTTCAGTACCTTAAAATGCTAAAAGAGGGAAAGGCTGAAAAGTAGCAAATCTATCACTTAATATTTGTGTGTTTTCTTAACACTGCTATTATTTGATAATTAACTTTTCTGGGAATTTTGTGGTGTTTTAGAAATAAATTTTTACTTTTTAAAAATTTTATTTATTTAATTCTTTTTTTTATTTAGTGTGAGTGATTGCCTTGCACTGAAGACTGCATGTGACCACAAGTTTGGCTTCTAAACACTTCCACAGTCACATACATTAGCAGGAAGTTTGTGCTGGAGAGTTCAGACAGAAAAACATTGCAAAAACTTCTGGCTAACTAATCTGTATCCCAGTTGGGACCTGGGACACAACCATCTCTCTGACTTGATCAATATGTCAGAAAAGGAGCTTTAGTCTGGATTTCTTTCTTTCCAGCACAGACCTCCTAACTATGGGTTGAGATTTAAGTGGTGCCTGGAACCATCAACCTTTAGGAAGAAGCAAAACCTCACATTTTCTCTGAGCCTGCTCCTGCCCTCCCACGTGCCCTTCTGAGCCAGCTCTGTGATTTCTTTTTCTTCTTACCCTTAGATCCCAGATGTTGTGGTCAAGTGTAGTTTCCTGTGGAAGCAGCAGGCAAGGGCTTGGCTGATCATTGTCCTTGCTGCAGCTTGCTGTTTTGTCTCTTGATTTAGAGCGTGTGTTGGTCACTTTTGGCTAAAGCAGACTTCCTCTGCTAAATCAGGTTCCTCAGCCTGTCCTGACTGCCCAGACCAAGGCCAGGGTGTAAGTTCTGGCCGTACATTTGGCAGAAGCAGAAAAGCAGCTCCCAAGGAGCTGACAGGCTACGGAAACTGAGCTGTGCTATTGTCCACTCCAAAGTCTCTGAGGAGCTGTCTTGGAGAAGGAAGAAGGATGGGGTGTGCTCACATTGGTTTTGCTTGGGGAAGATGCCTCTTGGGTGCTGGAAACCCACGGAGCAGCGTGTTCTGAGGGCACTGAATGATTTTACCTATAGACATGTACTCAGTTATCCAAAAGAAAGCTTTGGCATCTCACTCAGCTTGTCTTGGTTTGGAGTAGGCTCTTTCCTCCCGTCCTTCCTTCAGTTGTGGGCATAATAGTGACATAGTACTATTCATAGCCCTTTTTAATGACTTCTCATGGAATATTTTTCTCCTTGCTTCCTGGTTTAGGCTCCAGGGATATCCGAGGTAGCAGTCTTGTCTACAGTCATCCGCTGGTTAATAGAGGCTGTGTGTGCAACAGACTCTCAAAAATGGAAACCGAGCCTGTTAAGAGTTTTAAAAAGGAAGCCTGAAAGATTACTGTCCATTACTTTCCCAGTTCCAAATCCAAAATGCATAATTAGAAGGGTGACTGGCTTTGTAGCACAGTGTTACGCTCTCCCTTGAGTGTAAAGCTTCCCACTCCGAGCTGCCAAAGCGTGGCACGGCGGCAGCGCTTCAGTGCTGCGGTGTACGAAGGCTGAGTTCGGGCTGCGATACCCTGGCACGGCCATGGGCAACTAGGGAGAGACAGGGGCAGCCTCCCTTCCTGGGGCTGGCTGTGCAGGGGCACCTCTTGCTAAAGGCTCTTATATTAAGTGGAGTAACAAGAGCTAAGGGAGCCTCTTGAGTACAAGCTGCTGGAGACTGTTCTGTTGCTGCTCTGGTTGTGTGTATCTGCATTTTGGGTATCTCCCATCCACCCTGCTCATGGACAAAACTTGCCCTTGGCATTTACCTGTGACATGCAGGATTAGAATGACATCCTGTGCTGTAATTGCTTTCCCCTGGGAATTCCTCTGACAGCCAGGATGACTGTTTTTTAAAACTGTGCTACTTGGATGCTACAGGTTCTCCCTAAATTCCAGTGCCTTAACTGTCTTGCTGCTGACATCGCTGAATGTTATCTTGCTTGCTTTTTTTGAGAAGCAGTAAGTGAAAGGAATAACCCCCAAATTTTGCTTGCTCTGCGAAGGCACTGGCACATTCTTTCGGAATGCTTGATCTAGGTCACTTGTTGGGTTAAGGAAGAGTTGGCAAGGAATGTGGCTATGTGTCATCGGAAAGCCTGTGAGATGCAGCTCATGAACTGGACTGAGATGCTGTACAGAGAACAGCCCTGGAGAAACCATTAGTTTCACTGTTTGGGTTTTGATGCCTTCATTTAAGGAACAGGCTGAAGCATTTCAAGTACGTTAGTCACACTTGGATTTAAATTTAACCTTGGTAAAGCTAATTAAAAATATGTGTGTAAATGCATGCTTTGAACTTGCATATTTTACTACTGCTGTTTTTTAAGTATATAATTTCCTTTAGGCAGCACTGTAAGGGGCTGCACCTGTGTGAAGAAGCCAGCACAAAGTAGTCAGATCGTGGCTTAGCCCCTTGGAGAAAACAGAGTTATTTTGTGTAACAGGGGTAAATAAATGCTAACTCGGTGTGGATCCTGCTCTTCCTTGTCTTTGTGTAGTCACTGTGCAGTGTCTTGTAAAGCAGGGGCAAAAGGTGTGTGATGTCTTAGTGTTGGTACCACATTAAGATGGTATCAGAGATTGTAAAAGATGATTCCTAAGGGGAATTGGAACCTCATTCCTGAAGGGTTGAGCAGCTCACCAGCAGTTGTCTCTGGGAAGGTGTCACAGTTTGCTCCTGCAGTCTCCCAAAAGTACTTTTGCCCTTGATTCACCCCAAAAAGTGCTATGTTTAGTGGCCATACAAGCTTTCAGAAGTGACTTGTAATTCTTCCTGGGGGGTACACTAGCATGTAGGGCTCAACTATAGAGTCTATGTTATGTTTTTAAACCTTATGAAATAAGAATTTTATTGATGTATGAGGATGTGTGTTTCGTTTTCTTTTCTTTCTTTTTTTTTTTTTTTTTAATTTTAAAGCCATAGTGAGGAATTCTATGTTTTGGATATTGGAAATCCATTTACTGTGTATGTAAATCCTTTTACCTTGTACCAAACTGAACTCATGCTAATGCCCTGAATACTGTAGTTCAGTTTAGCACCATGCCACCAACAGGTGACAATTTAGGGACTGCAAGGAAAACAGAAACATATCCAAGTGAAGTGATAATGATCTTGCATTCTTACAGCACCTTTCACCCAAATAACTTTAAAGCATGGCTGCAGATTTTCTCCAGACTATGTTGGATGTTGTCATGTAACACAGCACAGAAGTAGGATTTGGGTAAGGATTAAAATTCAGCCTCAGTGCTGTGGCCTGGGTTTGGGAGATTCCCCTTTCATCAGGGAGATGGGAAGGAGAGGGGAAAAAGTGTTTCTGGGACAATGTGACTTCAAAAAGGCTGGGGCTTTGAGGCTGCTGAAGGGTTTGAAGCATTAAAAAAAGTCGGGGGAGATGGATTAGCTGTCAGAGCTGCATGGTAATATTTATTTAGTGGCTTCATAGTGTTATCACATGGATACCTTCTTCACATGTGACACATGCAGCAAGGAGCAGCTGCTTAGCAAGGCACAGCAGCACATGGAAACTATTTAGGACCAGAAGTGAATTAATTAAAACCACCTGGGGAGAAGACCTGGACTTCTTAGAGTCCAGAGTTCTGCGGAAGCATTTGCCCCCCTTGCAACAGCAATTGTGAAAGGAAGCTCAAATACTAAGTTACAGCAGGGAAGGGGGGAGTGAAGTGAAGTGAAGCTTAGAAGATGCTGTTAGGGAGATGACAGTAACTCCTCACTCCTTCCTGGTGCTTGTTCCCTCATCTCAAAGGTAGGAGAACTAGAAAGGGGATCCACGGGTGGAAGAGGATTTGGAGATACCAAAAAGGTGAGGACTGATGTATTTGTGTCTTGGTGCAACTGGAGTTGATGTGCAAGTTTAGCAATAAATGCTCACAGGACTGAGGCTCCATTCTGGCAATGAATAGGAGGATATAGGAAAAGCCTTCAAAACAGTGAGTGGAGAAGGGATGTGTTATTTCCAGGGTGGTTTTGAAAGCAAGGGGGAAAAGAAATTAGTGATTGATTGTGTGTAATTAAGCTGAAGGGAGTTGCTGCTGGCAGAAGTAATCGAGTCCAACCAAGTCCAGGAGGATTCAGAAAGGACTGAACATTTATATAAATAATGAGAACAAATGCATGAGATTCAAAACACAAGACATTAATTTTTGTGATTTAGGTATAAAACAAACATGTCCTGCAGCTGAGAAGAGTCTTTTCCTTTAGACTTGTTATTCTGAATGTTATGGGTGTTATTTCTTTACCTTCCTCCATAGCATCTGGCCATTGTTAGAGGAGGGAAAACCTCTAGTTTAGTTTAGAATTACAATTGTTATGTGTGGCTGTTTATAAAGTTCTGGTTTCAATTTATTTGCAGCAAATGTTTAATGAGGGAGAATAAGATTGAACACAGGTACTTACCAAAAGAATCAAGAGGACTTTAATGCCTGGGAGGTGTCAGGGCCATATTGCCATATGGTACAGGAGTTCGGTGTGGGCTCATTCTCCAGCAGCCCTGCAGCCTCCTCCTGGTTAAGGAGAATTCTGGGTGCTCAGATCTGTTTTTTATGTGTGTAAAGCAAAAGTTTGCATCTGTGCAGTTTTAGACTCTGCAAAAGTAGGAATTGTGTGGGTTGCCCTTTGCTTTACCCCATTCAGCTTCACAATAACTGCTTTAAAAATGAGGCAGCTTGAGCAGAACAGGGTACTCTACATGTGGGCTTCTCAGATTTTTTGTTTGCTTTTTGTCATCGCTTCCAAGCACTATGCTGAAATATGTAATGTTCTACCTACTGTAACCCTTCAGGTCTTTTCTCAGATCTGTGTGCCACTGTGGGACCTCTGAGGGTAGGACTTTCAGCAGACCTTTTTTGTGGCCCCTCACATTTATCTCTGTGCAGTTGCATAAGCCATCTGTTGCACATCAGAGTGTAGCTCGCCTTCCGCAGCTTTGGCAATCAAAATGAGATTCTGGCAGCTCCACCTCAGGTGTGAAGCCTTGTGCCACTTTGCATGGTGACATTCACTAACCTTTTACTCTGCTGGGTTGCAGGCTGGTGGAGTTCTGACTTTCTGCTCTGTGCCAGCTCCATGGCTGTCCTGCACAAGGCTATGACAGCAGCCACCAGTGCTGCCCCTGGGCTACAATGGCACTAAGGAGGTGTAGGCATTTCAAGTGCTTTTCTGGAGTAATCCTGTTATTACAGTGTATTTCATCTATTTTTTCTCTTACAGTCTTCCCACCTTTTTTGGTCTGAAAGCAGTTTAAAGGATTATTTTCTTTTCCCCTCCCACCCCCTCACCTGCTTTGTACTGCCTTTCTCCCTATGGAGACTCAACCTTTCTTCCAGCCAGTAGCTGTTTCTTCCTTTCTGAGGAGTCCAGGGGCTCTTTGTGGGAGTAAAACAACATGTTTTTATTACTAAGTGGCATTTTCCATTGAAAGCTCTCAGAATGACTGAACAATATGGAATGACTGAATGCTTTGAGAGATAGCCCTTGGGCTTCAAACTGGAGACTTGTGGTAGATCTCATTAGACTGCCAGATCCCAGTGGCTCCTTGTTAGTATCTATAAATCCTAAAGCAGAAATAGACCATCACATTAGAGCTAGCTAGGGTTTTATTCCCTCCTAAATATAGTTTATGCCCCACACAAGCTTGCATGTATTGAGTAAATTTCATTTCTCTTTTGACTTGAATTGAGTGCAGGATGTCCTTCAGTTGCTTAGAGGATTCCTGTGGATAAACTTGTCAGATGAGGTTCATAACATTTCAGAGATGTGTTGGTGTTGGGATGCAAACAAGTCAGTACACCCATCTGGATTAGCTGTTGTCTTCAGTGCAAAAGAGATTAATTAACTAAATGCTCCTGAGGTGCATTTGAAACCTGGTTTAAATATTCCATGCAAATACAGAAAGAAAATTATTATGAAGATATACCTCTGCTTTTGTTTGCTTGGTTTGTAGTAATCTCTGGCTGCACTTGTGATGCATTTTGTGTTTCTTAGAGTAAAAACCCTTTAGGGCAGGGCTGGTGTCTTTGGTTTGGAGATGGCAGCCATTGTGCTGCTGTTGGAAGTGCCCCATGAGTAACAAGAACGTGTTTCACTTGGAAGGCAGATCTTAGGCCTTTGCATTCCTCCCGTGGAGTGCTTCGGATTGATTCTGGCTGTGCTCCAGGCTCCTGGCTCCCTGGAGCAGAGAAAATGTGAATGAACTCTTGCACACTTACTTAAAGCATGAGGCTTGCATTCTTCCTGCAAAAACAGGCACTTTGTTCGGGAAAACATCAGGTGGTCAGGGAGAACAGGACAGGGAAGAGCAAAGGTATGCTATTAACTCCTGGTGGGTAATTATCAACAACCCCCTCAAAGAAGAAGAAAAACCAATGTGGACAACTTCTGATTTATCTGGCATTTTTTCTTTTTCTCCCCCCCCCCCCTTACTTTTAAGCTATACTTACTTTGCATTCTGACTCAATACTTCCACATAATTACGTGTTTTGATTTACGTCCATTGCCTAAGGATTTCAGTCCAAGTGCAACGCAGCATTCTTAAACCAAAACACAAATATCTGCAGAGGCTTCAGGGCCAGCTCCCACTGTTTGTGCTGGGGCAGAAGAGGAGGGTTCACGACTGGTGCAGTAATTAGGAGAATGCAGCAGTTTGTGTAGGTGTGTAGCAGTCCAGTTGCCACATGCTTCTGTTGGTCCGGTGAAATGCAGAATTTCTCATAGGAGAAAATACCTGTACAGCCAGGACAAGGATGTTGCCATCGCCTGCAGACACAGGTGCAGCCAAACACAGTCACTCCCTGGCTCTGTAGGGGACTGTGTGTGCAGGAGGAGAACACCAGGAGATACCATACTGCACCCCTTGTGATGTCTAGATAATATAGTAAAAATGCAGTTTGGCCTGGACTAATGATTGAGTTAATATTTTTGGACTCTTTCAGCACGTAAATAAATATTCAAGCTGGTAACACTTAATATTAGGAAACATTAGCTTCCTATTACTGCTTTTTCTACTCAGACCCCACCCTGAAGAGGCCTCTTAGTTTCAAAACAAAGGGTAGTAAAAAGCACAGCCATGGAAATGAAGTTTATAACGCAGTTTAGGTATGTTTTCATGCTGTGGTCATAGAAGTGGCTACTAAGTGCTAACCTATTTCTTCTTAAAAGCTTAGAAAAATTTGGCAATAGAGACTGCTCACAGTAATTATTATGAGACATGTAACAGCATTTCTTGTGTATTTGTTGTTCCACAAAAATACGTTGTTCCAAGATGAGTTTATTTTAAAATATGAATCAGTCGTCTGGTAAGTATTTTCTCCTCTGTCACAAGGCATTTCATCTCCCCTCACCTACAGGTTTAATTTCCAGCTATTCATACTATTAGTAATTTATCACTCTTGCCTTGTTTACACTGGATACAGTGGGGGTTTACACTGATTTCCTGACTCGGTATAAATTTAATTTCTGTGTACTGCTTGAGCAAGCTTTACAGTGTGAAAGGAGAGCCAACAATACAATAAGGATGAATAAAAGCATTTTGGGTTATGTAATATGCATTTGTGCTGCTATTATGCAACAGAATTATTACTTGTGGCATCCTTAAATCCATTTTGAATTTAGCACTGTTGCCTGCTGCCTCATACAGGACCTTCTCTGTTTCCACTGACTGAGCAGAAAGTGATGATGAGCTCCACAATTAATTTAAATTACATTTCTGGAAGGAGATAAAAAATAGTGTGACTTGTCACAGGACAAGAATTCTGTTGGTAGTCAAAAATCATGATACCATATGAAATCTATCTGACTGTGTTAGTGGTTATATCAGTCATCCCCTCTTTTTGCTACGCTTGGTATTTATTAAAAAACGACAGTGTATTTCAGCATTTTTCATGAAAGAAACATGGCACAGGGCTTTGCTGATCACTGTTTCACAAACAACATTTAAATAATAGCTTTCCTCTGGAATTTCTTAGGGTAGGCATAGAGTTGTCATTTTTAACATCAAGGCAGCTTAGAAATATTGTATATAAATACTGAATTTGCTGTGTTATGAGATTGAGCCTCTCAGTATTTGTCAGATGGCAGGTACACTGTACCTATCCCTGTAATCTGTAATCAAAATCACAACAAGCTGTTTCAGACTCAAGTGAAATGTTTGAGCTGCCTGCCACCTTTTATACTTGTTTGCTTTGCTCAGCACCTCTTCTCCCTTATGGTTCCTGGGTGCTTTGGCACCTCCAGATTTCCTGGGCAGACTGGAAGCTGTGAGAGTGTGGGGAAGGAGGAAGAGTTAAGATAAAGGCTGTGAGCAGAAGCAGTAATTACTACTTCTGGGGCACAGGGGAGCTGCCCCAGCTGCCTTTACCTCCTTAGGGACCTTCTGTAATCCATACCAGGAAAAGCTGTTAGTAGTTTTCACAGTTAATCACTGCTTGCTTTATGCAAGTACTGGGAGACTTTGTAGAGCTCTTCTCTCAGGGAGACACTGTGTAACATTTCCTTTGGCTCCAGAAGTCAAAATATTTTAGAAAATTAGCTGATTGTACTCCCAAAATGGGCACTAAAACCCATTTCCTTGCCTTCATTCTGGTGCTCTGCTCACTTAGCTGTTTATTATTTTGAATATTTATTTACTGCTTGGTTTGGAGATTGAACATTTTGGGTTTCTGGATACCGAAGAGAGGAGGATACTGCGTTTTACAAATAATTTTCTTCTAATGCAGAAGGCCTTTGGGAAGATACTTAGTACGGGACACATTTATTTACTGGGTTATAAGAGTGTTTGTAGTAAATGTCATTGGATGACAGATATTCCTCCAACAATGTAAGATGCACATGACTAAGAGTCTTACCTGACTTACTGGTTTCTTTTTCTTGCTTTTCAGTTTTAAATTAGGAACTTGCTAAGCTTCAGTGTCCAATCAAAACCACCACAAGGAATATTTCATAATACAAGCTATGAAAATAATACATCCCTGGCATGCCTAAGAGGGAACAGGGTTGTGGTGAACTGCAGATCTGTGAAACACGACAAACAAAAAAGAAACATCAATAATCTGATGATTCAGGTTCAGTTAACTCAACAATGACACCAAGTCAGATGAGAGAAGAGGGTGAGAGGCCTTATATTGGTTTTGTTAAGAGTCTTTCTAGCAAGAGAGGTGAGAGGCAGGACAAGAGGGAACTTTTTGTAGGTAGGAAGCAACGAGAAGGTAAGTGCATAAATTGTACAAGGTAGAGATGGAGATCTGGAGCTGTTCAGGTGATTTTTTTTTTCCTTTAAAAACCTTGCATGCTGCACAGTGAACCTCCTGGATGACTTGATTCCCAGTGGATAATATGGCTACGTTCCATTGCTGCACAGATGCTTCTGAGTGGGTAAATTCAGAGCAGGAATTTCTGTGTTCGCATGGCTGGAAAGCTCCAACACTTGTAAGAGCTGCACAATGCCATTTTAACCTAGACCTCTTTGAAGGTTCAATTTAGTAATGCACTTGCTAAAACTCCTTTAGATGCATGCAGGGAGAGGTGATTTGTGAATTAGGCTTCTTTACTTTTGCTTTGATTCATGTAGAGCTGGTCCCACAAAATTCACAGATATCCAAATGAGTCTAAATTTGCATCGCTTCAGAAGGTGTGAGAATGCACAGCTCAGCACCATGGAATGCCTCTTGTTTCTTATTTTCCCCAGAGTGGCTTTAAGTAGCTGCAAGGTATCCGAGTGAAAAGGTTCTAACTGAGCAGCAGCATGTGTAAGAGGCTTTTTTCCTTTTCTCTTTTTCCCTCTAAATCTGCCTCACAGCTTTTGTGACTGTTTGCCAGCGCTTCAGAGAGATACCAGCCAGGCTGTGAGCTCTGAGGAGAAAACAAGAATGCCTTTTGTGTCACGATCATGGAATTAATTGGTCCTGGAAACTCTGGGTCGCTGCCAAGAATGGGTATTTATGTGGCAGAAGGGAAAGGAAAAGGGCGGAGTTTTGGAAATCCAGGAATACCCCTCCTTTTCGGAGTTTAGGAAAGAGTTCATAAACTTATTTTGGCTTCTGAGTTTGGTGCAGTCAGTATGCAGAGTTCTGGTTTTGCGTGGGTGTTTTCGTGTTTGTGTTTTTTGTTGTTTGTTTGTTTTTTGTTTGGTTTGTGTTTGTCTGGGGTTTTTTTGTTTGGTTTTGTTGTTGTTTGGTTGGGGTTTTTTTAACAGTATCCAAAATGAGGAAATGAGAGTTAGTGAAGTGGAGAGAGTTCTGTGGAGAGCTCTGGCGTAATTTTATTTCATTTCATTTCCAAGTGCACTGTAGGATAAAAGCATCTGCCTTTGTCTGCAGGACATCCGCCACTGGCCACCCAAGCCCTGCACTGCCAGCCACGCTTTCCTAGGCTGGAAATTCCGCTCCAAATTCGCAGTTTTGCCCCGTGCAGGCTGTTTTGTGTGCTGGCAGCTGGGCCCAGAGCTTTCCTAGGCTGGAAATTCTGCTCCGAATTCGCAGTTTTGCCCCGTGCAGGCTGTTTTGTGTGCTGGCAGCTGGGCCCAGAGCTTTCCTAGGCTGGAAATTCTGCTCCGAATTCGTAGTTTTGCCCCGTGCAGGCAGCTGGGCACAGTGCTGGGGTCTGCAGGGCTCGGGCTCGGGCTCTGCCGGGCCCACAGAACCGAGGGCGGGAGGCGGCGGGGCTGGGAACGGCCTGGCCCAAAACCACTTGAAGTACTTGTGACTCTGGTAAGATTAGCCCAGGCACTGCTATGTGGCATTGTTTGGGCAAAATCGCCGCTTCTCAGAGGGTTTTTTTGTTCAGCGGTCATGTGGTGGAGCTGGGAGTCGGTGCAGATGAATGTCAGCTGCTGTGGGTCTGTCTGTCCCGCAGCCACGGCACAACGCCGCTTCCTTCCCCTCAGCTCAGAGCTCCAGCGAGGTCTTGGTTGGGAGGAAACGCTTTGTCACAAAAGCTGTTGATGCCTTTGCAGTTTTCTTCACCAAAATACTTGACTAAGATGGCTAAACAGCTTCTGTTTCATCTGGCTTGCTGTTTTCTTTACTGATGTGTGTCTGCATGTTGAATGAAGGGTATTTTAGGTTTTTCTTCTCTTATACGCATCCATGATGCCAGTCTATTTCTGGAGCTTTTCAAGTTCAATCATTCCATGATATGATTTTTGTTTCCCTTTTTTTTTTTTTTTATTTCCCCCAAGGATGAGTGTAGATATTAAAGATACGTGTTGGAGAACCTGTGGGTAAGGAAGCAATGTGAAAAAAATAAGGTTAAAATCACAAAGAGCATCTAATTTCTATTTTCCGAAGGTTAAAAGGAGACTCATATTTAGACAAACAGTGGCAATCTTGATTAGAGTGCTTTATTTTGGGTTAATGTACAAGTTACTGCACTTCAAGCACTTTTATTCCAGCATAGGGTGCCTGTCCAGTAAGTTAATAAAAACAGAGTGGAAAACTCTCCATCTGGAAAAGCTGTAAGTTTCAAGGAAAGTGGAAAGCATTTAAAAATCTGTCAAAATTGGTAAAAATGCATTTAATGTGCTAGTTAGATGCTCCTGAAAATAGAATTTCTGATAAAACAAATCTTTAGTGGAGTGATAATGTTTCAAATGACTGAGCCTGAAGAATATTTGCTACCTCCTTTTCTTATTGTTCATCCTAGTTGTTTTAGTATTTTTTCCAGTCTGTGTAATGAAAAACAATTAGATTGATTTCATTCCACGATTCTCACTTCCAGAATCTCAGCAGATAATATTTGCATTGGAAAAAAAGCTGTGCAGAGCAGTGGGGGTTTTTTGAGTGAAAGCAATTGTTTCCAGTGATATTTCTGACAATGACTACAGTTCTGTGTGTCTGTTTGGGTAGCAGCCTGGTTCTGTACTGATCAGAGTTTTAACTTTCCTTTTTACCTTGAGTCTCTAATCCCTCTTGCTAGGCTGTAGCATTTATTTAGGCACTGGTGGTGTTTATAGTTAATTTATATTCCCACTGGAGCTTAACAGGTAGTGTTTGGAGGAAGCTTTTCAGCCTGGATGTGTTTTGGTCTGCACAGAGCTCTCCTGTTTCAGCAAGAACTGTGTATGTAGGTAATGTTTTGTCCTGTAGAGCTGTAAGATGATCACCTTAAAGACAGTGGGCCCCTCTGAAGGTACAGCATTGCCAAGGGTTAGTAAAGTTGTTGGAATTACACTACATCAGTGCACACACGACCTCAGAAAATGAGGATTTGCAAGGATATACCTCCGTTTAATCTTTCCACATTTGCTTTTGAAAGATGCTGTCTTGTAGGAAGCTACTTGCTCATCATTTACACTTCCAGATTATCAAGGTTATAATCTGTTGCCTGAAAAATCAAAGTGAGATTTTAAAAGACATAAATCAGACTGTAAAATGACATATCTGTTTGTTTTAGAGGACCAAGAAAATGTTACCGAAGCCCAGAAATGTTGAGGTCTCTGTTAGACCGCTGGACACGGTGCTGAAGGAGACAAAGAGGAGCTGGAGAGCTTTTTTTGTTCTTTGGATGCACAAAACTGTGCAAAACTGGTGTCATTTGTTGGTGCCACTAACAGTGGTCACCATGCACCCCTGTCAAAAATTGCAGAGAGCTTTAGGAGCATTTTTTCGTGGCAGTGAGTGGAGTGTTCCTCTGAGCAGAGAGCTCTAAAGCAAACACGAGAACTGCTTTGCCTTTGGGTAGCCTGGTTGTGTCAGTGAAGAGATGCCCTCTTGATTAAATCCAGACTGAGCAGTTTCCTGTTAGCATGAAACTCAGCCCACAAGGTCTTATTCGCAAAGCCTGTTACTGAGCTTGTCTGCCAAGTCCCTTTTCCTTTTAAGCTTACAGGCAGAATTGCTAAAATAATACAAATACAAGAAATCCCAGAACTCTCACAATGATTTCTAACAGTTTGATATTTTCCTGACAAAGTTTTCGATTTTTCAGAAACTGGGTTGGTTTTGTTTTGCTTTGGTGGGATTTTTTTGGGGGATTTGTTTCTTTTTAACATTCTCCCAACATGATGTTGAGGGGAAGTTGTAGTGTTGCAATTAATGGAAAATTTTGTGCGTGTATCAGTCTTGGAAGCAGATTCTGCCCTTGTTTTGAATATACTCACATGAGAGAATGAGAGGGTTTTATGTGCTCTGAGTAAATATGCCCGTAAACCTGTCTGAGTGGGGCAGTCTGCTGGATCAAAAATTAAATACAGTGGTGCAGACTTTCTTTCGTGTCTGAAAGTGGCTGTATTGTGTAACTAGTTCTTTTCAAGAGTGTATCGTAATTATAAGATGAAGAGTTAGCAAGATGATTGCAATTTTTTTTTTTTTTTTATGCAACCAAGTTTTGCTTAAGGAAAATTTGAATGTAAGAGAGTTACATAGTGGTGACAGCATATCCTGTTAATAATGTTTCTGTAATGACAGTGTCATACATAATTCCAAATACACTTTTAGTTCATTTTTATAATTCATATATTTCCAGATGCACCTTTAAGTCAGATACATTACAAGTTATACACCTTTTAAAAAGCCATAAGATCCATGGAACAAAATGTAGCAAAATATTTCCCTGTTGTATTTTAATGTTGCAGCAAGGGTTTGTTGTCTCTGATTAAGCTGGGAAATGAGATAGCAGAGCTTTGTAAATAATATTAGAGCGAGAACTTTAGAATGATGTTAAAGACCTCTATATTGTTTAAAACTGAAAAGGATGTCTATTAGAAACAATTCCAAAGCAGTGGATGGTAGTGATGTAAATAGGAAGTGGGTGGGGTATCTCTTCTGATTTATCTTATTAATAGATGATTTTTTTCCTTTGTGTTTTGACAATATCCTGAGCCAGGGTTGGTAGTGACTGTCATTAACATGCTGTCTTCGAGCCCTCAGTATAAAGGTGTTGGAGTAAATATTGGATATTTTAAATTTATAATCCCATTTTTTATCCTACATACTTTACAAAATGGGATTTAAACCAGTCACAAAAATACTTTTCTGAACTGCCCTCTAAATAATGGTATAATTTAAGGAAATATTCTTTCAGATTCAAAGCAGGCTGTAAGCATTTAAAACAAACGCTTTTTAAAAAACATACCCACACACAATCCCAAACCCTAGATTTATGGACAAATATTGTGCCAAGTGGAAACTCTAAGGGAAAATTGGAATGTTAAAATGCCTTGTTTGTGAGATGAATTTGACACCCTCCTTGGAAGAGTATCTTGAAATGTTTTTGCACCAAATGTGTTCTGACCTTGGGTCCTGTGTGACACCCCAAAGTTGGTATTTTCAGCAAGGGAATCACAAGTGCCAGTGCTTAAGTTATGGTCAGTTTTCACATTTGTTCAGAAGTTAAATGAAACACTGAGTTCTCACTTTAGTTCCCATCAGTAATATTATTCTTTGTGAGATAATGGATTATCTTTTAGATAATAATATGTGGTGGAATCATGACTTAACTTGATAGTGGTCACACTCTAAAATGTTTTTTTGAGCAAATGTTTTGAGAAATGTTTTAAAATCAAGTTGCTTAAAAACTCCATTATTTGATACAGCATTTGGTGCTTGTAGAGCACCAAAAATTGACTGAATCATTTAGTAACTGGTGATGGCCAGTTCCTGGGCAAATATAGGAATTAATCTGTGTCAGGGATCTGTCTCCTGCCTGACTTTTGCGCTTTGTTTTTGTTTCCTTTTGTAGGGTGAAGGAGACCAGTTACCCCCAGAGCACACTGTCAGGCAGTATGAAACATCCAAGATCAGGGCTATAAAAGCTGGAACTTTGGAGAAACTGGTGGAGAACCTTCTCACAGCTTTTGGAGATGCGGATTTTTCCTACATCAGCATCTTCCTTGCAACATACAGGGCCTTTGCTTCTCCCAGGGCAGTGCTGGAGCTTCTTCTGGACAGGTGAGAGCCACTGCTGAGCAGTGGAAATGGACCCATCCTTTACACAGCAGGGGAAAGCTGTCAGGGACTTCTTCCCTTGCTTTTAGTGGGCATGGATTTCATACCCTGTTGTGAAGAGTACTGCAAAATCCAGAATTTCAGCATGAACATCCAGTCTCATCCCAACACTCATCAAAGCATAGGTGAGGAAAGTGTGCCATGTCTGGCTGCTAAAGAACCCAGCTGGACCAAAGCAGCAAAATTAACACAAGTTTCCTCCAAAAAACCCATCAGAATGCATGGGCTGCAAAGTCATACCTAAAATAGATTCCAGAATTTTGTTGGGTACCAGTATTTTCAGACCTGTTTGGGGGCTGCTGATTTGGAGCAGGGATTGTACAAACATGAGAAAGAATTTGCTCTCCCGTTCTATTCCGTCACATGAATATGCAGCCATAAATTTTTGCAGACAGCCCAAGGACTGCTAAATGTTATAAGAATAGCTTTTATAGTCAGACTGTTAAATCATGGCTGCTGTGTCTGCATGAATGCTTGGAACACACAGCATTAGTTTCTCACCCTAAATTCTGAGACATGCCTGCATCAGGGGTGCTCTTATTTTGGGAGTGTCATATTTGTTGCACTTCCAAAATCTGTGATTCACAGAAATGGTTGCTCTGGCATGAAGTAATTAGAACAGAGAAGTGGCATAAGAGCTCCTAGGGCTTAATTTTGGCTCTCCCACTAGGTAGATAAAGAACAAGGCATGGATAAGTTATCTGTGCTTTTCTATCTGAAAAGGATAATCCTGGCTGCTTTGTAGGAATGCTGTCTGGCTCAATTAGTAAAGATAGTAATAATAACCTGACAGTCAGGTAAGCAGTCAGCTGAGAAGAGAGCAGACTGGGTTACAGTTACATTGACTGTTCTGTGCTTTATCTCTCAGTCTATCCCAATTCTGGTCCAGAGTGTGAGAAATTATAAAAATTGACAGTGGATACGTACAAGAATGTAAAAACATTGAAACTCTAAGGAAGTTGGCCCTGCCTTCCTCCTCTCACACTGATTTAAAGAGGTGAAAATGTCTGGAGAGGGCAGGAAAGCCCAGGAGAACTGTCTCCACAGAACAGAAGTCTCTTTTCTGAGCCCAGTTTTGATCTTGCTGGCTTGTGTACCTCTCTGAGCAAGTTACAATATCCCCTTCAGAGGAACAGGCTGCCTGATCTTGTCAGCATCATTCCCAGCCTTTTTAAATACACGACAGGATCCACAGGAAATCCTAGGAGGTTACCACTTCCTTCCCTCCTCACAAACCATAGGAGTGTAGTGCTTAAGAATGCATGGGTGTTTCTCTTGGCTTTTTGTATATCATGGATAATCTAGAATTTTATAACTTGGGAGAAAATATAGATTAAACTTAAGCTATAAAAGTTAGAATGATATACATGTAGCTGAGGAGTATGGACTTGTGAAGAAAAGCAGATGTTGTAAGGAAAACAATTGGAAAAAAGATGGATAGTAATTGATTTTAACAGCTTGGTTTTCATCTCTAGTTGAGAATAAGTAGCCCAGGGCCTGCATTTTTGCAACTTTATTTTTAGTGATACTTGTTAATAATCAGAGTACAGAGACTAAAGTGGGTGTCAGTGCATAATTTGTGTTTTGTTTTGTGTGCCAGTGAAGTAATAATGAAAAAGGCAATCTCTTTAGAAAAAAAAAAAAGGCAGCACAGTTTCATCTGAAGGTCTTGAGCCCTGTCTCTTATTCTTGGGGATAGAGGAGGGTTGTGGAGTAGGGGAACAATTAGAAGTGCTGAGCTCTTGTTGTTGGGTCCAAGAGAAAACAGTGATGTGACCAGATCAAAAATGGCCCTTCCCACTTTTTACAGGTGAGCAACTCTGTGGGAGAGAGGAGGAGGGAACAGCACCCACATCATTTGCAGGATACTTTATTTTGTAGGGACATACTCACTGGAAAACTTCCTCCACAGTGTATTTGTGGAAGCTGGATCACCCTCAAGCCCAGTGCATTCAGTTCATGCTGGATTTCCTGTGGATACAGTGCTGCAGAATTGTCTGATGAATGTGTTAGACTTACACAAACCCAGCTTACACAGAAAGTCCTGGGACTCTTGGGAAAATGTGCTGGGAAATGTGCATATCCTGTACCCTAAGTGTGTGGGGAAACCTGTTGGTCATTTGATGCTGTCTGCAGCATCCAAGTCCAAGCAGTGCAGTGCTGAGTGAATTTGGGGCAGAAAGCATTTCTGGTGTCCAAAAGCAGGTGAGGTGCTCTTCCCTGAGTCAGGGAAGCAAATAAAAAAGCCAATCCTGTGCTTAAGAGAAACTTTAGTTTAGAAATCTGGTTGTTGCATTTTTTAATTTTTTTTCCTCCAGGACTTCACATTACCCTTTTGATTTTGATTAAATTTGAGATAGAAGCCCTGTTAATTTTTTTAGCCAGATTCAGCCTATAAAAGTTTTCTTTTAAGATAGATTAGAAGTCACTAGACAAAACCTTGAGCATAGGCTGGTATGTTGACAAGTGAGTGGGATGACTTGTGTTTCCAAAGCTATTTAGGAGTAATTGAACATCCACATCCGTTTAGCATTCATGGGAGTTTGGCATCTAAGTGCAGCAGACAGCTTTGGAAATCTGCCAAGCTTTTAACACTGTACATTCTGATATTTTCTAGTTGTTTGCTACAAGTGGGCAGGGAGAGTTGAAAGAAAAAGATCCTGGAGGCATTTTGATGTGGAAGCTTTCCATGGAAGTTCCTGGAGGGAAGAAGAGCAGCTGCTCCTGGCCCTGAATGTGGGGATACAGTGTGGTGCCTTTGGTATTCCCAGGGGGGTATTCCAAAGTGTGATGGAAGCCAGAGTTGGTTAGCTATCCAGATGAGGTTAGAAGGAGGCCAAATTCCTCTCTTCCAATAATGTATTTTGCCCTGATAAGTGTGTTCCTCAGAAGTGGAGCTGTGCTGTGCTTGGCACAGAGAAAGTAGCAACCAGTTGCTGTCTGGAGCAGTTTACAGAGGAGGGAATTGAGGCTGTTTGGTGGGAGAGTTGGAGCTGGATAATGACAGCGAAGAACAAGTTACATTTATGTTTCCCATTCATTCCTTTTGCAGGAGGATGGTTTGCTGGAGGGCAGGTGGAGAGGACGGGAGGGGGAGTGTCAAAGGAATGGGTCCTGCAGTAGCAGAGCCACAGGTTTTGGGACAGCAGCTTTGTGGTCTTTGACTCACTGCTGTTCCTGTAGCATCCATTTTTTCGTCTCTTTTTTCTTTATATCAGGTGGCTTGTCTACTCAGCTAGGGAAGTGATGTCACTTCCATGACTCCCATGTGTGTAGGATTCAAACCACCTTATTTTTCCTGAGGATCTGGCCTTCCAAATTGCTTGTTTCAATGCTTACAAGCTTATTAGGGCTTTGTTTGGGGCTGTTGCAGCGATCACCTTTCCTTACTTTTTTTGAGTTATTCAGAGTACTTTCCTGCCTCCGTCTTAACAGAGATGCAGGGATGCATTTTCCACTCTATTTTCCAGTATTAAACATGTATTACCCGTTACATTCTGGTCTCATTTGCTTAGTCAGTCCCTTTGGGTGCAGTCTGCAACTTTCCAAATGCTAAGCAAGGCTGAAAAGTTCTGTGGGCTACAGGATCCTTTTGTTTCTCGTGTCTCTTTTTGTATGCAAAGCATTCCTACAAGGCTGGGCAGTGAAAGGCTCTTTGTCCCGGAGCTGGTGAGAACAGAGTGCTGGAAGGCTGCAGAAAGGCTGTTCTTTACCTCACTTGTGTTGTTAACTCCTCCTAACCCGTATTTAATGACTTGTTGTTCATGGAGAGATGAGAGATAGGCAGAGATTTACATCTGGCAACATAAGGAAGCGTTATATCCTTCTCCAGTTTTGCACAGAAAACTGCTTGCTCTTTATTGCCGTCTTAGGGATTTCTCCTGTAAAACTCAGCTTGTGTCTCTAGTGGGGTTTAAGCACAAGGGCCTAATGTTCTGCAAAGACATATTTCATATTTCATGCAATAGTAGCACAGTGACGTTGGGACTCATCTCAATAAATTTTCCTCAGAAAATTAACTGCAAGTTTTGAAAACTGTTATAAATATTTAATTTTAATTTAAAAAAATTTTCCTGGCAGGGAGAAAGTGTCTACTGGCTAAGATGTATTTTAGGCATGTTACAGAGTAGATGGCAGTGGAGAGTGAAATCCTCTCCCTATAACAACAGGTCTGTGATTCTTATACACGTAGTCTTAGACCAATACTTGAGGGGAGCATAAAACTACCACCACTTCCATCCACTGAAATATTTTTGGATGAATTTGTGACACTTCTGACACGAACCTTCAGGACAGAAACAGCTCACTGTGTTCTCTCTGTTACCAGGTTGTTGTAGCACGAGCACTTAAGGATGCACTTGTTTTAACTCTTCAGATTAATTGAGATGTATAAACCTAAATGGATAAAATCAGCTTGTCTTATTCTGGACAGTGAATAATGGTTCACCTTCATTAAACCTGCCTGTAGGGAGCCATGGAATTCTTCATGGATAATTATGGAGCTGTATATCTGAAACAATGGGCACTCCCACTAAAAATGAAGTGCATGATTCTGCCTGCAAGGCACAGGGTTGTGCCTTGTAGGTAAAAGATTTCCCTTTGGCACTGTTGGAGTTGTGCCCACGGTTCCCTCTTTCCCAGTGGTGTTCCCACAGCATCGTGGGCTTTTCTTGCTGATATCAGGATTTGGGCACAAAGTGAGCACTTGCCACCTAGGAAAGCTTGAAATAGCACTTGGAGCTCTTAGGAATGGCAGGTGCTAGAGACACAGAAGCTGTACTGGAGAAGGTGGTTGTGTTACAGTCTCCTTGCACACTGGAATATTGCCCTGGGAAAGGATGGAGTGAAAACAGGCAGAAGGGTCCTGGAGCTATGAGCAAAGACACTGTTTTGGTTGATTCCTCCTGTGTGCAGGCTGCTTCATGTAAATTAACAAATTAGGTTGGAAGATACTGCCTGTTTCTTTAGGATTTTTTCCCTCCTAAATGAAATAATCTTTAAGGTCCTTAATTCTGCCCTGCTGTTAAGGTTCCTTGTAGTTTGAGCTGGAAGCACTTTGTAGCTGTTTATGGTAATTGTATATGAATGATGCTATTTGGGATTTTGCTTTTATTCACTACAGTTTCTTCTAAACATCTATCTCCTTTTTCAGGTTTGGAAACCTGGAGACCTCAAGCCACGGAGAAGTGGCAAACCTGAATTCCTTGGAATCTGAGATGGTACTCAGGGCGTAAGTATGGATTTGCACTGTGGAGCAAGCAAGCCCCAGACAGGATTTGGTCTTGGAGGAGGATGCAAGCAGCAGAGCTGTTGTTTCTGTTGAAAGTTCACAGCACTGTTTGCATGCTTAAACGAGCTTGTGGAAAGGCCAAATACCAATTGTCTTGTAATATATCCAATAATACAATCCAGGCATCTTTTGCAGGGGAATTGTTTTGGAATTAAACATGAGATGAACACATCTCAGCCAACATTTTGCTTATTAAACAAACAAGGAGTGTTTGTTTCCTCTGCCTTATCTGTGGCAGTAAGGGGTTGTTGCTTATGAGTGATTTTTTTGTCATTACAGCAATGCCTGCAGAGCAAAGCTGAGGATGTGCTCAGGCAATGTGTGTGCATGGATCTTTTCCATTAGTACCCTGTGATTTACAGTGCTGCTTTTAGAGTGAAATTTAAATTCTGAGGTCACCCTCATTTGCAAAAGAAATAGCAAAGCTGTTTTGAGCTGCAGTTCAAATGAGAAAAAGGTGGTTTGGCTATCCTCCTAGGGTTTTATCTTTAGACATTGGGTGTAAAATGTGCCTTAGGTCATCAGCATTTGTACTTTGACATCTTGGTTTGCATACACTGTGGCATGCGTGGTTATATTTGATTACAGAATGAAGATGCTTGATTCTTGTCAGCATTACTGGTTTTCTGTTCCTCTTGCCCCATGGGATTTGACATAGGACCTCAACCCTCAGTCTTTCCTGGCTGGTAAAACATCTTGCTCCCATTTTGCCATGAGAACTCCTCAAAGAACAGCTGGTAGTTAAACTTGGTTACAGGCACCAAGGAGGCAGCATTATGTCATGGGTAGAAGCAATAACAGACAGCCCGTGGTTCCCACACTTCCATCCAGACTGTGCTCTAGGGTCTCTTCCAACTTTGGGCAAACCATTTGGTGGCCCCTGGTCTCAGTCATAAAACATGAGCTAAAGCTGTACCCTTCCTGCAGAATAGCTGAAGGATTTATACTGGGGGTGAGGAATTAATTTCATCAGTATAAACCATGGTGGGATTAATCCCCCAGGTGCCTTTTCATGGAGCCAGAGGACTTTGATGATGAGATGGAGAGAAAAGGGGTGAAAGTAATCTTGATGTTACCTGTGTCACTTGGGCTTTGGGCAAAATGCATCAGTTTTTAGTTATATCTGCAGGTGAGTGTGCAAGCAAATAACACTTAGTAGGAGAGGGTTTGTTTTGGTTTGTTTCTTTGTTTGTTTGTTTTTAGTGGAATTATTTTCCTCCTGACATACATACAGTTTACCAGCCTTGTCAGTTGCTTCCTGCTGCATCTATGCTTTCTTCCCTCTTGGCACATGACACCTTTGCACGGCCAGGGATGGACAAATGGATAAAGCCTGTGCTCCTGTTCCTGTGGTAGCTCAACTTCTGATGAATTTTCTGACAGATTTTTCACTACTGTAGTTCAGAACAGCTGATTTTGATCCTTTGGCCTTCATAAAATACCTTTTATGCATGAATTTGATATCTTTACTCAGATCCATGTCTATAAAAAGTTCAGCAATGAGGTTGTCAACAAAGTTATTTGTCAGGTATATGTACATGTTTAAACAGATCCCATATAAATATGAATTCACTTTCCTTCCTTAAAAATTTCCATTGCTTTCAGTTGCTCTGGCTACTTGTCTCTTAGATACGATTAATGGTATCTGGAAAGTGTTTGGCTTTGTAGCCCTGTTGTGAAACGTGTACTTCTGGTAGTTCAGGTTTTCTCTTGTCTGGGATAATTCCAATATAATTGCATTTGCCCTCTTTTCTCATAGAACAGAAACATGATATAATTGTGCTCTTGGTTTTATATGACTTGGAGAAATAGGAGGAAGCAGCAGTAGAGCCTTGTTATTTCTTGCCATTAACTCTGTATTTCTCAGAGGAAAAATATCTCATGGGGAAGCCTGTGGTCTGGGGCCAGAGACCTTCTGCATTCATCAGACTCTTGTTGTGACAGCTCAGAGGCTTTAAAAATATCTCAGTTGGGCCATTAGAAGTGGGATGCAATTTAAAGCATTTCCACTGGTTTGACACAAAAAAAATGCTGCAGAAGAACAACTACAGAAGGAGAGTTTATGACCCCTTAAGTACCTCATGGAGCTTGAAAGAAGGAAGGGTAGCAAAAACTGAGGGTATGTGTGGAAGGAACATTGTCCTGTGTGGTGCACTGTAAGCCCACAGGTTGCTGCCCTCTACATTGAAATTCTCTGTTCTTTTTGCACTTGTAGTATAGAGCTGTGATGTATTTTGAGGAGGATGCCTGATGTAAATGATCTATTTTTTAAAATTATGTGAATATTCCACGCAGTGTTTATGTACCTGCTTCAGTGTTCAGAACCTGCAGATCCTAAACTAGGGCTTGAGCACAGTTGTGGCACAGCCTTGTTAGAGGGGCTTATGGCAGCTTTAAGCCTGCCATTCTGTTCCCAGGTCCTGCAGTGATTCCAGACTGCTGCAGTGATGTGTAGCTGTTACTGACCCAAGATCACTTCAGCTGTGTTCAGAAACATGCCCTCCTAGGGCCCCTTCTGCCAAGGGGATTTTCTCCTCTTCACTGGAACATCATTCCTGTCATTTCTTGGGCTGCTGGAGTGGTCAAAAATTCTATTTTTCAACAGGGATCTGACTTAATTACATCTAATATGTGGTTTAAACAAAGGTACCGTACTTTTCAAAATACCTTGGATCTTAGAGTTGTGAGTAAACTCATCAAAACCATCAAAAATTTTGTAAGCTTCAAACAACCTGCCTTTTTCCTGGTGAGTTCCAGGTGAGTTCCCTGTCAGGACTCACCTTAGCTTTTGATGTTCAGTAACTTGCTTTCCACACTTCTCACTACTTTCAGTCACTCAGACAGTTCATGATCACAACTAACAGAAGAATAAAGTCCAGAAAAGGTCATATATTCCAGCTAAACATCTGATGGACTTCAGCCTGTGTTTCTAGAAGTGTGATGCTGTCTCTCTTAATTGTCTGATAAGAGAGTTGAAAGGAGTAGCTTATTTGACCCTCTACCTCCTATAAGTAATTTTTTTGTTCTTCCGGTTTCCATATCAACAAGATTGCCTTGTGCTGTGTCTCATGCTGCATGTTTTTGTGTCAAGGGGTCACAGACTTCCTTCTAGTTGTAGGTTGTTGTTTTCTTTGGAGTCTTCTGTGTTCTCTGCATGGTTTTTAGCTTAGGACTTCTGTTCATATTCAAAAATTGTGTAACACACCAAGGTGTGTGACAGTTCAGAATAAAACCCTATATACATTAAACACAAATGCATTATCAGCATGATGAATTGCGTTAGGATTTAAGGAGAGGTTCCTAAAATTTCTACTATAATTCAGTTATGTTCTTGCCTTTTAAATGAGGTTGTATAGTTCAAAAGTGTTATTTGGTACATGTCACCTGTCGAAAAGCAAATGAGGAAAGAAAGTAAAGCAGAAAGTAGTTCTTTCTCTTACTCATGCCTGACGTGAAGGCTCTTTGCACCTTATCAGGCAGAGTCATGGAAAACCTCAATGGGATAGTCACCTCCTCAAGATCTTCAGCACCTTTCTGTATTCTGAGAAGGGGGTCAGTAAGCCAAGCAACTGATGCAGTGTTGGGGGGCCTCAGTTGTCCACAAATGGCCAAGTGTTCTGCCCAGGAGATAGAAAGAATGCTGTTGGTGGTAGGACCTATCACCTGATCTCTCTTTTGAGCAGACCAGTTCCTCAGTTAACTGTTAACTCTCTTAAAAGGTTGGGTTTTCTGTGCAGGGTGATCTGTGAAACAATTCGTGCTGTTTTCCTCTTCTAGTGAAGGACAGTGTTATTTTTGATTTCTGGGATTTTGATTTCTGGGCAATCAGTCCACTTCTGGCAGATAGCTGCTCCCAAAGCACAGGCTCCATGAATTTGAAGAGGTGATGTGTTAAAAGAGCAGACACTGCTTTCCCCAAAGGTTGGCATTGAAGACCAGGCTGAGGACTGGAACTGAGAAAGGAGCATAAAACCTCCCCAATCTGAAATATTGTAGCTGCTTGTACCTTCTGGGATTCAGTGGCTCTGCAGGAGCCTGAGAGGTCTCTGGGCAGTGTGAGGATCCCAAGCCAGGCCATGGCACTGGAATCCTTTGCTAAGCCTGTGACACCTGGGGAGCTGAGGCAGTACATCAACAAGAGGTGCTGAGCTGGCTGCCACCAGTTTTAAAGTTTTGTGTAGGTGCAGTTCCCAGAAGTGATTCATTCCTGTCCAGGCACACAAAAAGCTGTCCAGGCTTGCCTGCGCTGTTTGCATTTGGGGAAGCCTAGTCTAACGTTAACTAAACCTAGTTCCTTGGAGACCTTACTCAAAAATCCAGGAGTACAAACCTGGGATTAACTGCAGGAAAGGTTTTTCAAGAGGCAGATGTGTTGCCATGTTGGTCTGTGGACATGATTATTTGTTTGTTTGCTTTCCAGAGGTCTAACATTAGTACTGCCATGGCTTTTGAATCCTTGAGTAACAGCAAAAAGTCCTTTCAAGCCTCCTCTTGGACTACAAGGCTGTGGTTTCCTTCTGTTACTGGCTTTGGTTTGCTGGTTTGGAGTCCATTGGTGGTGCTTTCCCTCAGATGGACGACAGGCCACAGAAATTAATCAAAATACTTGGGGCTTTTTTGCTTGTCTTGAATGTCAGCTCATAGTTGCATCTGCTTTATTATCAAAATGTGGAATTTATTTGTTACTAAAACTTGGAATGTGGCACAATTGAAAGCTGCAGACAAAGGACCTTGAAGCTGAATTGAAGCTTTTTTTCATTCCACAGCATTTGGGGGAAGTAGTTCAAGTAGAGGAAATTAAGGAATTATACAGCGACCACATGGCATGTCCTGCATGTTCACCTCTCCTCTTCTGCATTAAAATAGCAAATACCTCAAACCTTCAATGTAGTACCACAGCATCTGGAGTTTTTCGTGGTGACAAGCAAACGTTCTCCCATGGCTTTTTGTGCATTCAAATCTTCCTGACCAAAGCTGTGTCTTTTGGTTCCTTCTGAACCAAACAGTCCCACTGGAAAACCATGTGCACAGTAATAGGACTGCAGTAGTAAAATGGCCTGAAACGTACTCCAGGAGAATAGACACCAAAGGAATGTGAGACAAATGGAAGAAAATTCAGTGGAAGCTTCTGATGCCTGGGAAATCCATGGTGGGGAGCAGTTAAGATGCATTTGGGAGAACAACAATCATTCATTTCAGTAAAGCAAATGAAGCTGAAACAACATCAGAAACCATTGTGGTTACATGAGAAGCAGAGTCAAACACAGGGCAGTGGAAGAGTGGGAGAATTATGAAAACAACCAGAACCAAGAAGAAAAGAATAATTAGAAAGAAAAATAATGATTGGCATCTCAATTAAAACAAAGAACAGCTAGCAGAGCTCTTCCCTTAGCAGCTTCACGTATGTCCCAGCAAAAGTCTCCCATGTGTTATTGAACAAATTTTTTCCCAATCAGAAAGAGCTGATCATTTGCTAGAAGTCATCAGGACGGTATTTATAAACAAACTGGGTGTGAGAAGCCATCCTTGGAGCAGCCTTTTCTTGTGGTTTACTTACATTTTACCCCTGATTTAACAAGCAAAACTGAGAAAATACAGGTGACTTAATTTAGTCTGTGTGAGCAAGCCTGAGAGTTACTGCCTGGACAGTGGAGGGAAGGGAGTAGCCATCTGTAATTAGTATTTTCTTGATGGACTTACGTATGCATTTGGCAAACTACAGCTAGTTTTGTGCACAGTCTTACAGAATTTCATAAGAAATTAATAATTTAACCTCTTTTTGCAACTGAGGTTCCCCTTATTCTCCTTATGTGTTGAGATTCTCTTCTCACTCTTTAGAAATAATTGTGGTGGGAAGAAAACACCGCTTTTGCCTTTTTGGTCAGAAATTGAGGTTTAACAAGTCCAAGTGCTGAGTCCTGCACTTTGGCCACAACAACCCCCTGCAATGTTACAGGCTGGGGACAGAGTGGGGACAGTGCCCAGGCCAAAAGGGACCTGGGGGTGCTGACTGACAGCTGACTGAACATGAGCCAGCAGTGTGCCCTGGGTGGCCAAGGCGGCCAGTGGCATCCTGGTCTGTATCAGGAATAGTGTGGCCAGCAGGAGCAGGAAGGTCATTCTTCCCCTGTACTGGGCACTGGTGAGGTCACACCTCGAGTGCTGTGTCCAGTTCTGGCCCCTCAGTTTAGGAAGGACATTGAGATTCTTGAGCACATCCAAAGAAGGCAACGAGGCTGGTGAGGGGCTTGGAGCACAAGCCCTGTGAGGAACGACTGAGGGAGCTGGGGGTGTTTAGCCTGGAGAAAAGGAGACTCAGGGGTGACCTTATCACTCTACAACTTCCTGAAAGGAGGTTGTAGTCAGGTGGGGGTTGGGCTCTTCTCTCACGCAACCACTGACAGAATGAGAGGACACAGTCTTAAGGTGCACCAGGGGAAATTTAAGTTAAATATTAGAAGGAAGTTCTTCACTGAAAGAGTGATTGTGCACTGCAATCATCTGCCCAGGGAGGTGGTGGAGTCCACCACTGTCCCTGGTGGTGTTTACAAACAGACTGGATGTCAGTGCCGTGGTTTAGTTGATGAGGAGATGTTAGGTTATAGGTTGGACTTAATGATTTCAAAGGTAGTTTCCAGCCTTGTTAATTCTGTGATTCTGTGAAGTGCTGTCTCTAATTCCTATGAGATCCTGTCAGGACTGTTAGAGTTGTCTTACCAGTGGAGACAGCGCCACGCAGAATTCCCGTGTGGTGGGAAGGTCTCATTTTCCACCTCCACTGTGCCCTGCTGAGCTGACAGAGCTGTTGGCCTTGGAGCTGCCACAGCCCTGTGACCTTGTGTGCAGATCATGGGCAGAGATGGGTGGGTGAGTTCTTGGTCCCAGTTTGTGAACAACAGGCTCAGATACACTTCTCCACCTACCTTGATAGGTTTTGGAGACTGAAACCTTCGGAGATGGGCTCCAAGCGAAGCTGGTGTGGAAATTAGAAGGCTTTCTAATAGGTGTGAAACTTGAAAGCATTGCTTAGCAGAGCCTGGAGTCTGTGGCCAGCAGCACAGGAGTTAAGCATTGAGGGTTTTTTCTATAGGCAGGAAAGGAAGAATTTATAACTCATAATCAACCCATGAAAAATGTAGTCTGTAGTGTTTCTTTTCTGTCTGAGCTCTTGGAAGGCCCCTGTTCCTATCTGAGTCTGTCAAGTACGGAGTTTCTTTGCAAGGGTAGCAAGTATAAAGCTACTGCAAGATATGGGCAAGTGTCCAGCCCATTTCTGGAGAGCTGCATTATTCCCTGATGCTCCAGCAGAAGAGCTGGGCAGCAGGAGGTCACTAGGGCACAGTGTACCTCTTCTCTCCTTCCTATTTCCCCTCTTCACTGAAATTATTTTGCTGGCAAATTAATTGTCTGTAGCAGCTGTGAACTCTTCACCCTGCTCTGGGAGACTGAATCTGTCTTAAACTCTGTTTATTGTTCAGCTTAAGCAAGCGGCCACCAACCAAGCCTCTGGAAACTGAGCTTAGTGTAGAGAGTGTGTGAACAATATTAGTACAAGAACTTGCCCTGTGGAGAGGCTCCTCCTTCCAAATCATGGCTGAATTGGTAAATGGTTGTAGGAATAGAATACCTAGCCTGGCTTTTGGTGTTGGAACCAGGGGGGATGATGGTTTGTGATGTGGGTGGGGAAAAGGAGCACGGAGCAGGAGGAAATGCACTATCTGGGCATGGAGTGAGGCACAGTGTACCCTGCCTGTGGTGGGAAGGAGAGGAAAATGCTGTGGGCATAGGACAGTGGTGTTAGTGACTGTTGGTGCTGCTGTGACAGCATCCTGGGTGTGTGTGGGGCTAGGGAGGACACCTGAAACTGGGAGGGTGGTGGGAGAGTCTGGGAGCATCACTGTGAGCATCTACCTGTTGTGGTCTTTCCTGGCCTTGGGATATGGAGCTGGTCTGGCACTGTTGGCTGTGCCACAGCTTGCAATGAAACCTGAAATCCAGAATGTGTTTGCATGTTAATTTTTGATTGTAAATACTTCTTGTAGCTCTCAAATTGTAATTCCAGCGTTTCTCCTGTCAGCAAGCCTAACCAAAGAATATTACCAACAGATTTCCAAATACTTTAACTGAAAATTCAAAGTTGCCACATTATCAGAACAAGAGGGGAAAGAAACAACAGACTTAAATGGATGCAAGTTGTATGAAATCTGTCTGGTATTAAAAGTTAATTGAGTTTTGAGGAAAACCTACACAAATCAGATGAGACACAGAGAGTGGGAGAAGCTCTCTTTACTGTTTCTTAACTATTGGTTTATTTTGGATGCTGCTGAGCAGCTGAGTTAGCCAGAGACTGCTGTGGTTTCCCAGCTTGCAGCAGGAATGTGCCAGTATTTGTACACAGCTCCAATAGAGAGTTTCCTGTGCTGGAAGAGACTTCAGATATAGGAATGGTTTTGGAGACATGGAAGGTTCAGGGCCTTTTTCTCAGGAAGTTTAGGTGTTTATTGTGCCTTTTATTCTGAAATAAGGAGCTTAAAGTTTTAAGAAAAGTGGTTATTTTTTTAGTAATTTTCTATTTTTGCTACACTGAGTTGAAAATTGTCAACAACATTGCAAATTATTTCTGGAAAACCATGGCTGAAATTATCTTATTTTCTTATAAAATCAAGTTTGATCCTGCAAATATAGGATCTAAGGGCATTCCCACAAGCATATATTGTGCAGTATCTAAAGTACCAATCTAATAGATGGGTGTGGATGAAATCCTACATAAATCAGGAAAAGGAAACAAACAGATCACTTCCCCCCTCTCCCTGCTTGAGGCAGGGTGGAAACCACGCTGAGTCATCAGCTCTGCTTTCCCCTCATCCCCCTCAGTCCGTAGAAGGATTGTCCATGGGTTGGTGTCCTTTTAGCTGCACGTATCTAACAAAGTCTGGGATAACTTCCCTGAACAAGATCCAGTGGTCCTACAACTCCCTAAGCATCCTTTTCCTGCTCTGCCAGCATGAGCTGGACACCCTTTTTGTGTGCTGTAATTTGACAGCCCCTCCTTGGTTTGTGCTGAAGATGAAATCAAGACTCTGCTGATAGGTTTTCAGTCACTAAGATGAGCAGGATCACTGTGTCTCCCAGGCTGCCTCTGCCACGGGCAGGCTCGGGCTGCAGTGGGGGTTTTATCCTCCCAGATGAGGCAGTCCCACTCGCTGTGTGTGTGCCTGTGGGGGTTAGGTTTGGGATTTTCTCCTTTTTCCTCCATGGAAGCCACAGTTTCATGAGCAGGCAGGCTTTGTACCGAGACTGTAGATGAGGAGGAACACGGCGGGGAGGGATACACAGCTCCAGTATGGTCCCCAGACTCTGCAGCTGATGAAAGGCCCCAGAGGAAGCATTTGATTTAGCATTTCCACTGGGAAGGAGCCATGAATACCTTGTTTCCTCCCTGCTATTTTCCCACAACATCCCAGGGAGTGGTTGTGGAGCAAACACTGAGCTTATCCCAGCGGCCCAAGACGGAATGAAGAAATTCTGTTGTGCTGTTGAGGGCGTGTGTCATGTCTGGTGGTTGTTAAACATGGCTGTGGTACAGCTCAGCACAGATGCTTCAGGTGGGCTGTGAATGTCTCATGTGGTTGTTGTTCTCTTGGATACAGGTACACTCAGTTCCATCTGGATGCAAACGGTGTGTTCTGTCTGTTTACTTGTAGTGAAATAGCATCAGTCTTACGGGCCTGGCTTGATCAGTGCTCAGAGGATTTCAGGGAGCCCCCTGACTACATGTGTTTGCTGAAGTTGCTGGACTATCTGAAGAACAATATGCCCAATTCTGACATGGAGAGTAGGGTGCAAAACCTCTTGAAGCAGTTCCAGAACCAAGAAGTAGAAGCTGTTGGTGAGTTACCATTCCCTTCTCTCTTTCTGTCCTCCCAGACTGTAAGAAGCCCCAGGGATTTATGTGCAGTACATTTCACCACCTCTCCTGCTTATCAGTAATATTATGAGGCTCACCAGTGACTTTTGTCTTTTTTGTTTGTTTGTTTTTTAAAAGGAAACCCAACCTCTGTGTGAGGCTGCAAGCTTTGTGAGGGATGAAATAGTGTTACAGTGTGAGGTGCCTATGTCTGTTCATCCTGGGGTGGCTTGGGAAATCCAACACTTCTCTAATATTTAGCCAGAGCCTTGAGATTGCTGCAGCAGCCAACTGGTTAATTGTCAGCACACTTCCCATGTCACTGAGTTAAAACACACAGCTGCTGTCTAGCTGGGCTAGAAAACCTGAAACTAACAAAAAACGGAATTCAGAGCTGCGACAAAATACAGCTTGAGTAGCAAGCTTTGTCCTGCAGCTTTTCTTCCTAGTTACCATCTTGTCAGAGGAAGTGCCTGGGGGTGTTTTTTCCTATTGGAGTGGCTGGCTGCTGGTATCCAAGGACAGAGGAAAACCTTACGTTATTGGGGGTCACAGCCTGCTGGAACAATAGTGAGCTGTAGTGACACAAACCTGACACATCCCGGATCCTGGTCAGAAAGCTTCCTGTGGCAGAGCTGGGGAGTGGGGAGAGCTCACACAGGGTGGGAATGAGAACTGGAATCAACTTCCAGCTTCGGTAGAGAGGTGAGAGGGAATAATTCATGGCATTAATGATAAAGGAAATGCCAGAAAAAAAAAACCTGCTTTCATTTCATAAAAGTCATGTCTGCCGGATGCTCCAGAAATACCATGTCAATGCATAATACTGTGAAATGCCAAAATAACCCAGTCACGAACAGTAAAAGGAGTAATGCCCAGAGCCCAGGCCTTTACTGAGCACAGGTAAGGGAACAGGATGGCAAAGATGTTGCTCGTGCTGACGTTTCCTGGGTTGGGTTCCCCCAGCTCAAACAAAGAAAACTCAGGAGAACTGTGTTTAGGCTCATCTGTTCTTCAGAGTGAACAGAAGTTCCCAGCAGCCCTGCTTCTGCATTTATTTCCTCAAGTGGCAGCTGAAAACATTCTTTTTTGAGTCATAGGTGGGCCAGTAGGAATGATAACATTTTCTAAATTGTGGCAGAATAGAGGCTGGTTATTAGAGTAAAATAAGAGGAGGGCAATGAAATTAAGCTATGGGGTCTGCAAAGAAGAGTTTTAGGATTGCCTTATTTTTATCAGAGCTCCATCTTTGTACATTTTCTTTCAAAATTCCTGATACATTTTCTGCAATAGATGTTGATAATTACTGTCCCAAAGCATTCCTGCTGTGTACCGAATTTTGAAATTTGGGCTCTAATCCTGCAGCTTGATTTGGGTAATCAAACCTCTGTTCTGTGCTGCCATCAGCCATGCCAGTAGATTAGATTGCAGTACCAGACAGGAAGATAAAAGCTACTTCTGGCCTCAGTTCTTGCAGGTTGAGCAAGCAAAACAAGGAGAGGCAGAGGTTGCAGAGTCAGGAGGGCCACGTGCTTGCTCTCAGTGCAGTCAAGAGGCAGGCAGACTTTGAGAGGGCTGAGTGGATCAGAGGGGTCCTAAGATGATGAGATACTTGAGTACAAGGGGATTCCAGCTTGTTGGAAGGTAGGGAAAAGACTGCTTACACGTCTATGAAGGAGAAAAAGAGGGATGAAAAAAGAAAAGGAAAATTTACACTGTGCTTCAGGACCTCGTCTTAAGCATGCTGTGAGGTTTTGGGTAAGGCTGCAGCTCAATGGTGAGGATATTCAGTGGAATTTCAAGAGCCAAAAGGAAAAGGAGGTTTTACAAAGCCAAAAGGAGTGAGATTCTTGTAGCAGTCCAGCCCAAGTCCATTTAATTATGCAAATTGTAACAAAACAGCCATGGAAAAGTAGCACTGGAGCAGAGGTCTCCATCTACCCCACTGAGTTCTGCCAATAGATTGTGCAATTCAAATGTACAGATGGAAATCAGCCTGTAGACATAACTTGTTACATCAAAACTGTAGCAATTTACACTGGTGATTATGTTCTGTTAATTACTGGAGGAAGGAACAATGAAGTATTTTGAAAAACAATGATTCTCTATCACATTATCTGCTGTTGTTGCTTTAATGCTCTGCTTTAGCTGGATATGAAGTCTTGCATAACACTCGTTTTTGTAAATGAAATCTCACCAGTAATAAACTCAGTACTTTGGTTGTTAGTCTTTGACAAGTCCCTATTTTTTTCTCCCTCCTCATGGAGTTTCTATTGCCTTACAGTAAAAGGGATTAGGATTTATTTTCAGGGAGTTTCTGTTTTACTTCCTCCTCTACCATGGGAAACAAGGGTATATTTCTTGGTGTTTGAATTTTTTGTTCCCAACTTCTGGGAGCCAAAAGGTGGCATGGCAGCACCTGGAACCTTTTCTTTCTGCACTGGCTCAGGTCCCTCGGTGAGGACAGTTCTGCTCTCTCACCTCCTCTCTGCTGCCCAGTGCAGATTTAGAAGAACCATTCAGTGGAATATTGTAGGTGCTCACTGTATTCCATTTCCTGGGAAAAATTCCCTGAGAGAAAAGGTGAAGGCTCCTGGAATAAACTCTCTTCAGTGTAGCCCATGTAGCCACAAAGGCTGCCAGGAAATCTGGTATCTGCTTTTGTTTCTGGATAGAAGAGCATTCCTAATGCAGTATTTTGGGAGTATAACTGCAGCCTCATGCCTTTGTAGTTTGAATTTTTTTTTCAGATTATAAATACTGAAAAGTAGATTAACAAAACTGTGCAATGTCAGGAATTTTTGTTTGCTGGGGTGGTGGTGATGTTTTTTCTTTCAGAAGAATAGTTAGCAAATGGGTCAAGCCACTTCTCTGCTAAGATTTGTTCTCTCTTATTTCTTTTTATTCCACTTTTTCTTTCCCAATTTAATCTTCTGGTCATTTTTCTCACTCAAATGGCACAGTGGGGCCATTACATCAGGCAGGGCCCTTGGGGTGTTCTGCTGTAATACAGTGATGTTGCAAAATAAACACCTGCTTTGATTCATTGTTTGCTGTATAAATTCACCAAGTGTTGTTCTCCATTCTGGCCAGATGGGTTTTGTAGCACTTCCTCCAGTGACCTGGTTGATGGAGAGGAACTGGAGATCAGCAATCCAGAAGAATTCTCCTCTTTTCAAGACCACGTTGTGGCAGAACAGTTGACATACATGGATGTGGTATGTAGAGTATTGCATATAATATAACTTTATATGACATATATTTTTTTAAGTTACATTGCTTTAAGTGCAGGGTTCCAGAATGGGACTGCTGCTGGGACACAGCAGACAGCTCTGTGGTTATCCCAGCTGTTTCAGTCATTGGGCTTTTTCTTTTTTTTTTGGTTTGGATTTTTGGTTTGGTGTGGTTTTTTTTTTTCCTTTTAATGTGCAGCCTCTTTTGCAAAGGTTATTGGCACTGAGAAATAGCACTTTTTAACTATAATGCTACCTGGCTTAAAGATGTCTAGGTACTCTGGACTGTAATGCTCAGATTTTGTTTTGTCTGTATCAGTTCCCTTCTAAATATCATTATAAAAAAGAATTTTATCTTGGTTATGCAGCTGATATAAAGGTGTCCCTTATTTTCCCAGTGTTGTTTAGCTGACAGTTCTTTTGGGGCATCAAGCCTATAAAGAGTATGCCAAAATATATTTTAAACTAAGAGAGAACCAATACTTACCTTTAAGTACCATATTAGATTTAGATCAAATTTGTCCTCTAAACCTGTATTTCTTCTTCTCTAAAAGAGATTTAGGAGAAACCTGCTGGCTTACCACACCTCTGTTTCACTCTAGATGCTCTTCAGAAGAGTTGTGCCCTACCACTGTTTGGGATCCATCTGGTCTCAAAGGGATAAAAAGGAAAACAAGAACCTGGCTCCAACTGTCAGAGCCACCATCACTCAGTTCAATGCAGTCACCAAATGTGTCATCAGCACTATCCTGGGGACCAGGGAGCTCAAAATCCAGCAGAGAGCCAAGATCATTGAGAAGTGGATTCATATTGCACATGTAAAGCATTTATTCTGTTTAATGTTTTTTGGGTGGGTACCTTGGAGTGAAGGAGTTGGGAGAGGAGAAAGGGGTTGCACACATTGGTCCCAGGCCATCTTAGCTCTAATTCCTTCTATTTTTAACTGATTTTTTTTGGTGATACGAAATGAATATTGCCCTTCCTCTTCTCAGTTCTTCCCCACCATGGAAATGGGGTTGATACTTGGCCATGCCAAAGCTTTAGAGAGGTCCAGATAGCTGATATCAGTAGCTCTTCCCTTGTCCTCTGAGGGAATCACTCCATTGTGGGAGGCCACTGGGCAGGCAGGACTTCACCAGCATGTGGGATCACATCCCTGTCCTCCATGTGCCTCAGCAGAGCTTCCAGGAGGATCTTGTAGCACATTCCATGTTTCTATCATGTTTTTCCTAATCTTTGCAAGAAGGGGGTTTTTCCATGCCTGCTTTCCATAACTCTAGTTTGCTAATTCCCTAGGTTTTAATATTTTACTGTAACCTTCCTCATTCCCCTCGGAGCACTGGGCAGCTGGCAGTAAACGAGACCTCTCTGGAAGAGACCATTTCAGGCACTTCCATGTGGATGTGTGTTGACTTCTAAGAATCACATGGATTCTTCTTGAGCTATACAGAACAGTCAGAAAAAGCTGAAGCCAGAGGCTTTCCAGCCTTGGCAACTTCTGTGCTTCCAGAGACAGCATTCAGTCCTGGCACCTGAGCTCTGGCAATTGCATGGTCCAGGAAGCTGGTATGGGGAAAGTTTTGGACCTCTCCTGTGGCACTTACATCTGCTTGTTTTTATCATCATCTGATGGATGCTTTATTGCCTGTGTGAAGGGATTAGGAAGTTTGATTTCCAATTTCTACATGCAGGTCTAAGTTGCAGAGGGCACCAGCTAAAAGGGCCTTCTTCCTGGGGCAGGCTGGGCAGAACTTCATCATCATCCCGAGGCAGAAGGGAGGCCTGGGGAAGACAGGAAAGGCACTGCCCTCATCCCACTCACTCTGTGGGTGGAGAACTTTGTTCTACACCCCTGCTGATTCTGTGCTTCTCCCTTAATTCATACCTTCTGTGCTTCTCCCTTAGTTCATTAAATGCTCCAGTCGTGGCATGAAACACATGAAAAGTGTATGTGCACACTCTGCAGAATAATGGCACATGTGCAGCAGCTGGGTGCACGTATCCTTAGCTGCCCACTTCTGAAGAAAGCTGCTTGCTTTGTGCATGCAAGTGAGTGTTTTGAATAGTTAGGTGCCTGAATTAGAAAATAATCCACTCATTCAAGTACAGTTATTCACTGACAACTAAACTTAGCAGCACAGAGTTCCACATTTGTTATCTCTTCATGACTTTTAGATCCATTTTCTTGGCTCAGAAGATAAACTGAATACTTTCTCTACTGCCAGCACTCTGCTCCACCTAGATCTAAGGTTCCTGAGCAGGAGCAGCCAATTTCACTCATACAATATTTTCTTTAAAAATAAAAAGTAAAAATGAAATCATTAATGTCCTGTTATGCTTAAATTTTTTTAAAATCAAAGCTGTTTCTGCACAGAATTCTTTCTGGTTTTCCCTCTGTGAAGGACACAGCATGGAACAAAGTTATTAAAACCAGTCTTAAAAATTCTTCTTACATGCAAATGAAAGCTTGCTCAAGTTTAGTCTGCATTCAGTTGAACCACTGAGAACACTAAATCCAATATTAAGTGAAATTCCTACTGTGCTCTAAATTACACAGTGTGCAGTTAAGTCAAGATGGTTCCAAATTGGATCTTGCAGTTCAAACTCCTGTTGTACTGTGAAGAAAAGCTGATAATTTGTGCCTCTAAATTCATGTTCTCCCCAGCCTAAATTTCAGGTTGAACAAAAAGAAAGGTCTCATTCTTTAACTTGTCAGTCTCTGAAGAAGAGCTGTTATGTGGCTTCTTTTTGGCCTCGAGCCATGCAAAAATAGCTTTCAGTTCCAGTGAGTCCTGCCCCATGAACTTGGTCTTTATCTGACCCACCTGCTTCAGGTGCTGTTGGCCCAGGCTCTCTGCTTAAGCCACACTTGGGTAAATGTAGTCTCCTAATTAGCACAGTTTTTGGTTGGTCAGGCTGGGAGAACTTGTACTCTCCTTAGCTGCTCAGTCACTTTTTTAAGGTCTGACTATTGCTTATGCTGAGGTTGCTTTACATTTGTTCAGTCCTACGAAGGAAATAAATCATGTCTATTTTCACAGTAAGGATCCTTTACATGATAAGCATTATTAGGGTAAGAATCAGATTCATTAAAATGTTGATAAGCAGAATTGGAGTTTGAATACATTCTTATCTCCATGCAGCAGTCAAATTGGCAGGTGTTTTGTCTGCTGGATTTGCATGTACAGACACCTGTGCTGAAGTTTGTGGTATCCAAGCTCTCGTTCTTGAGCCACCAACTGATTTCCAGGAGTCACAGCCCAGACCTTCCCTCTTGATTCCCTCTGCATTATGGGGAATCTGTGCTACTTTTTTGAGTTTTTCATTATCCTTTCCCTCCCAGGCTTTTGCCACAGAGCAGCTGCATAAGAAATGTCCATGAACCAGTCTCTCTGTTCAGATTTGATCCCAACTCTGGAAAAGCTGGGAAGGTTTTTCTCTTTAGCAGTGTGCACATACTTGAATAACAGGTTATTCCTTTGCATGTCTTTATTTTTAATTGACACGGAGATGATTGAGGGTTTACATTTTAAATACCACATGTAAAGAGGCAAAGCCTGGTTTTCTCCCTAAGGGGTAAAAGGGATTGGTAACTATAAAGAGCTTTTTAAGAAGTATAACCTTTGTGCCTTTCACCATGGCTTCATGCACTCAGTTCCACTTTTATTTTTACTTGGAGAACTGGAAGCTGTGACACCACAAATACATGAAAGTGAGGAAAACAAGATCTAAATGCCAAAGCTTGTGAAGTGTTTGGTAGCTGGAGTGGGGAGTGATATTTTTGATGCTCAGTATTTGCACAGCTGCTGCTCAGCAGTGAAAATGTGTAGCAGGCATGACAGGGCTCAGAGAGAGGAGCACTGAGGTCTGTGTAGTGCTGACATTTAATGCTCCTGTGTTTCCAACCTCTCCTTTCACAGGAATGCAGGATCCTGAAGAACTTTTCCTCCTTGAGGGCCATCATTTCAGCTCTGCAGTCCAACTCCATCTATCGGCTGAAGACCATCTGGATGTGTGTTTCAAAGTAAGCCTCTCCCTCAGTTCCCAAGGGCCTCAGAGCTCAGTGCTCCTCCTTTTCATCTTCTCCTCACTCTCCCTGTTCTGTTCCTTCACTGACATGGGTCCTGTCAGAAGAACCTCCCATTCCTGGGAGGCTCAGACCCCTCCTGTGAGCTCCTCTTTCCTGTTGAGGGGACAGTCTGCCCTTGGGGATACTGGATTCTGTCCTTTTTAGCATATTGGGTCTTCCACAACCTCTCTAGAAAAACTATGGCACTGGCTTCTCACCCAGCTCATGCTCACCACTCCCAGGTCACCACAATCTCTGCTTGTTGTCTTCTCTCCCTTGAAGTTTGAGGAGATCCAGCTTGCTACAAATCCTCCCAAATCTTCTCCTGGTGCTGATATTTACACAAAATATATTCCCACATTACAAAATCCAGTATTGAAGATAATATTTCTTCCAGGGGAACACTTCATTGTGTTAATAATATTTACTGCCTACCCCACAGATGCCAGAAGTTGCTGTCTAGAAAAGATGGTGTTCTGCTCTTTCAGTTTGGGGAAACCAGATTTCTTTGCCTTTGATAAATTAAAATATCACTCTGCTAGACAGTATCCTTCTGTATTTCCTCTCCACAGAGGTGGGATTTTCCTTCTGCTGCCCTGTATTTCTGATCAAAATATTGCCTATCTTGTGTTTATAGTGTTGGGCAAAAAACTACTCCTACACTTAAATGTTTCCAGCTTTTCAGAATGCATGGAATAAGGCAAAAATCAAGAGCTTGGGTTCCCTCTCAGCTGTTTTTCTTTTCCTTTGTATCCCCTGACCCATTCTCACACTGCCCTGACAGTTCAAAGCCGTGGCCAGGAGCTGCTGGTGGTGTTTCTTTGCTGTCAGGTGAGGCCCAGCTTCACTGGAAGCACCAGAATATCCCACCAAGGCTCCCAGGAGATGTGCAGCATCTCACTGGATGCATTTTGGTGCTGTTACCTTTTATTAGATGAACTGTTAATGATTAATGAGAAAAAAGCAGAAACTAGATTGGATTTTAGAGTGCTTGCTAATGACATAAATTATATTATCTTCTCCTGTGCAGGGACATCCTGCTGATGTATGAGGAGCTGTCTGAGATCTTCTCAGACCATGACAATTACCTGACAAGCAGGGAGCTGCTGATGAAGGTGAGAACTGGTGTGATCTCAATGAAATCTGAGGTTTAACCCTTTTGGAAACCAGCTGCCAAAGCTCATCTCTTCCTCAAGGACCTTACATGGTGCTTTAGGGAAGAGCAGGCTGTAAAACCTGAACTTCTTGCTGGCCTGAGAGTTAATTTCCTTGTTCCTGGAGGAATCAGTAGCTTCAGCCTGGATAGCCACAACCAGCAGGCTTTGGCAGCAGGGTCTGGGTGGACAGCAGGTCTTGCAGCCCCTCAGCCCATGAGGTCACTGGAACAATGCCACAGCTTCAGCTGAGGAATCAATCCAAGATGTTTATCCCATTATCCTGTACCTTTCTTAGAACCAGAAAGGAGGGCTGGAAGTTCCAAAGGAACAGGCTTTGTGCTCTGTGGGTGGCCAGATGGACAACAAAGCAGGATCTGTGTGGAGCAGTTTGACTTCTGCACTCTCCTGGGTGAACCCCAGTAAGCTCAGGACTTAAAAGGGGTGAGGAAGAATGGCAGGGAAAGGCTATGTTCTGCAAAAACCAAGGAATGTTTGTGGAGGGTTTTTTCCATTTACACTAAAAAGTTCCTGTGAACTCCCTAACCAGTGCATTCCTTGGCAGTTCTGTCCAGCCAGTCTGGCATTTGTCCCTCAGCCCCTTGCCTTGGGACCTGAAACACTCTGTTTTGCTCAGGAATGGTGGGTGAACACATTCACATCTGTCAGTCTGTTTTGTTTATCCATTTATCAACATCTGTAGGTAAATTTTAAAGCAGGTGAGACCATAATAAGCACAGAGGGAAAATGTGTGTTCAGAACAGCCTGTTTAACTAAGGATTAAAAGACAAAACTCAAACTGAGCCCAGACCTCTGGCTCCCAGTACATCACCCTCCACCTGCCCTAAGCAGATTTAAAAAACATTTTGGAAGCAGTGAGTGGAGAAAAATCCCACAGAATAGCTAGAACCTCTCCCCTGCTTTTCATCCTGGACCATTTGGGGGATTAATATCTGCTGAATCCTCAAAGACTTAGTTTTCCTTCCCTAGAAATGGCCCCTGTAAGGGAAGCCATGTTTGACCTTGCCTGTCCATCCTGCAAATCCAAGTGTGGAGCAAACAAAATGCCATTGGAAACAGATTGGGTGGCATGGAGAGAGAGCAGTGTTCTCTCCTCCTGGACAGACATTGATAATGATTTGTGACACATCTGTGCAACCCCTGGAAGAAACATTTGTCTCCAACATCCCCTGTGCATCCAGGGAAACAAAGGTTTAAAGAACTATGGTGAAATATCTCATCCATTCATAGGAAAGCTGGAGCTGTGGGGTGGAAGCCTATTCCTTTAACTTCCTGCATGGTTTTGGATTAGTCAGTAAGCCACAGTCACTGGATCTCAGGGTTGCAGCAAAGCATTACATAAGATGGAGATGTTTACTTGCAGCAGGCCTGATTAAGGAATTAACCAGAAATCCTGATGTCAGGAGTGTTGGGATAGAGCACCTGGACACTTTGATTTAAACTCCCAAGAGATTTTCAGCAGCACTTGGCTTTGGCCAGAGCTGTTCTGCAGAAAAATTCCCTGACAGTCGTCTTGTGTGATTTTTGTCTGAAATTCCCAATCAGCATCTGAGTCCCAGGAAATCAGCGTGTATGTAGACACACGTGTGTCTGCACAGCAAGCATTTTTTGCTGGCTTAACTTGTCTGGTTAAATGCACTTACTATTTTGCATGCATGTAGTTGCCAGTTTACCACTTGGATCCTTCATTAATTGCCTTGAATTCTCTTCTACCTCACAGGAAGCAACATCCAAATTTGCGAATCTGGACAGCAGTGAGAAAGAAAATCAGAAAAAGTCACAGAAGCGACTGCAACTTCAAAAAAACAAGGTGTGTTTGGGGGTTTTCCTCCCCTCTTTGAACTGGTAACATGATTAACCCTAATTGGTCAGTTCTGTAAGAAGCAGAATCTAGAAAGGTCTTCACCAGAGTGAGTGGGCAGGAGGGGATTGATGGATATAAACGTGTGGTTATCACTTCCAGCTCTCTTGTTTTGGGCCTACAAGAAAGAGTTCCATTATCTACTCTCCTTACACTTTAGAGAGAAATGCAATTTCCATGTAGTAAAATATGTGCTGCTGTAAATACTGGAGTTCTTGTGATAAAAAAAAATCAGCTCTGACAGAGCAGAAGTCTCATTTACTTTCAAACATGCTGATGAAGCTTCTGACATACCAGCTTGAAAATTGCACAGGCTTCTACAGAGATTGCTTTGTAAAATGTGTCTGGGTTCCAGTCTGCTGGTGAAAATGGTTTTTGTCTCAAAGCTGGCAAAGATTTAAAAGGACAGGGGGAGAGAAATCTGGAATAGGGAGGCAAAAGTGCTGAATGTGATTTCTGTCTGTGTAGTTGTTTGACTGGAAAAAATACAGATCCTTCTGGATGGTAGAAACAAGTGTTTCCTTGGCAAGTGCAGAGCCAGCCTGAACTCTGCAAGTGCTGGCAATCTAGAAGTTTAAAGTGTGAGTAATTAGCATTAAAATGCAGTGGATGGCTGGGGAAGATGGTCGCTTCTTGGAGAGAAAAAAATTGTGGTTTGATTTGACTTCACTATCACAAGGTATAATCACACATCATTAAGTAAAGATCCCCAGGGATGAAGCAGAAGCTGCTCGCACAGGCTGGCCAGGACCATTCCCCAGCTCCTCCTCATGCACCAGGTGACAGAGGGACCCTGTCCCTGGTCCTCAGTGCTTCTCCCCAGGAACCCTGCTTCTCCCAAAGGCAGGGTTTCCTGGGGGACCCACTGTTGGGAATCAGTGGTGGCAATACTGTAATACAAAACCACTGGGTGATACCTGTGAGAGCATCCTGGTCTCACTGGAATTGGATTTAAATTCTAGATTATCTAATGAAAATGATGTAATGAAAGAAAACATTAATTATAAGACTGATGTTTGGTTAAGCAGATTACTTTCATTTCATTTTCTTACACAGGAGTGTTCTGGAATTCTAATTATTCTCATTTTTCAGTCAATTAACCCAGCATTGCTCTGCTCCCTTGCAGGGAGTGATGCAAGGCACGGTCCCTTACCTTGGCACCTTCCTGACTGATCTCATCATGCTTGACACAGCCCTTCAGGACTATGTCGAGGTAACTTGGGGCAGTTTTTTGGAACCCCAAATACCCTCCCTGCCTTCCCAGCTGAGTTTATTTGTTTCTGTATCCTCTCCTTCTGCAGCTCTTAAAATCTCTTTACAAAAAGAAAAGGGAAGCAATATGCAGTTTTATTAACTAGAACTTGTGGGAATTTTTGTGCATTTATCTCAAATCTGGCTCTTCTCTGATCCCTTCTCTTTCCTTTCAACAGGGTGGCCTGATCAATTTTGAGAAGAGACGAAGGGTAAGTTGAATGTTCTGTGATTTTTGGTTTATTTATACCCTCTGGGCAAGGGTGTTTGTGTTTAACAGCTGAACCAGACCTGGTGGCAGGAGACCTTTGCTTTCCAGAACACACAGTTAGTAAATATCTTCCTTCTCCTGCAGGAAACTCTTTGTAGGTAAAAGGCTGCAGAGGGCAAACCAGGTACAGAGGACTGAGAAAGAAATGCTGTCAGACTGTCTTTTCAGCCTGATCCTTGTTGTCAGAGATAAGGAATGTCCTGTAGGAGTAAAGGTGCTGGGGTTACCTTGGGCTGAATGAAGTCAGGCCAAATCTCCATCCTGGGGCTTGAAAGCAGACCTGGACTTGGCTGAGATGGAGCCATTTCCTGCCCTTAACTGCTCAATAACCTGCCCTAAACAATCCAGGGTTATTCTGGCCAAGTGTGTGTCCAAGTGCAGTTACAGCAGAGCAGCACACTGGTCACGTGCCTTGAGGGTAGCACTTTCTGTTCCTCTGGAGCAAGTGTGAGTCCACACTAAGGATCCTAGGGGAAAAACCCCACCTTTATTGTTAGAAAACTGGTTCTTGAAAGAGTTACTCAACTGAGACTGAACTTCACATCTAGCTAAGTTTGTCCTGGATCCCTTGTTGTACGTTTTTAGAGCGTGAATGAATATAATCTTGTTTTCTAATTAGACTTTCTATTTGATTATTTCTTTCCTTAGGAATTTGAAGTCATTGCCCAAATCAAGCTCCTGCAATCTTCATGCAACAGCTATTGCCTGATACCAGACCAAAAATTCATCCAGTGGTTCAGGAGGCTGCAACACTTAACAGAGGAGGAGAGGTAGGTCCTCAGTGCAGCTGGCAAACCTCTGTTCTCACCCCACCACACACCTGGGCAGGGCAGGGACATACAAATACTGGAGAGCACTAGTTTTAAACCTGTTATAAGGAGGTGAAATATCCCCTCGGCCCTGGTAAAATGCAGGCAGAGCAGTGTTCCTCTTTGTGGGGCTGCAACCTTCTGTGAGGGGAGAAAAACTGAAGGATTCTCAGACTTCTTGAATGTTGCTGCTGTGAGAGGTCCAACTAAATAACATTGTACTACTAAATAACATTGTACAAGTAAATAAATAACATTGTCTGCAAATACTCACCTGCTGGACTCTGCCCTGCAGTTACAAACTCTCACGTGAGGCTGAAGCAGCTGCTGATACCAACATCCTGTCTCCAAAATCCCAGAAAAGCATGGTGAAGAGGATCAGCACGTGAGTGGGATGGGGCAGAGGGGTTTTGGGGTGGGAATATGGACCTGGATAATTCAAACAAGCAGCACTCACTTAATCAGCTGCAGAACCTGACTGGGGATCCACAACCCTGCATTGCTTTAAGGAGAAATGCAGCCGTGTGGCTGAAGCTGTCCCTCTGTGTTTGCTGGAAGCAGTCATGAGGATTATTAAAGACAGAAGAGACTAGAATAAAGAATCCTTCCTATGGTGTCAAAAAAAGGAACGATTTTAGTGCTGGATTACAATTCAGTACCTATTGTGTATTAACTTCACTGAATGCAGCAGGAAAACAGAGTAAATGAGGATAAAGTCTGGTCTATTATTAGTCTAAATTGCTATAGACATGCAAAAGTTCTTTGCAGGATTTTAATATGAAAATTAGGGTTAGCAAAAAGGCATTTGATAGTGGAAACAATCTGCCTTCCAGCTGGAGAAGGAAAAAAAAATCATGGGGACATGATCCAGTTTGGTGTAATACCACAAAGATTCAAACAGGAGGTGGGTAGAAGACAGGGCCATGCAGCTGGACATGGGGAACAAGAGGCTAGCAGGAATACAGGGAAAGCTGCATGGAATAAAGCAGAGCTCAAAGACTGAAGTATCTGCACTCTGTGTTTTGCAAATGAATACTGTAGAAAAGCAGTCAGTGACACCTCTCTAAGCTGTATTAAATCATTCACTGCACGCTGATGCACCCTCCTCCTCCTCTTGGTGGGTCAGACCAGCTTGTTTCCTTTGACACTCCTTTAAGTCACTTGACCTGCATTTAGAAATGAGTCTTGCAGAGGGAGTGCCTTTAATTTACACTTTATGATCTCCTTATGGTGTGTATCTCCAGCCTTCTAGAGAGAACCTGGTACCTGTGGCGCCCTGATAGAGGGCAGGGATTGGCAGCAGGGTGAATTTGCCCTTTGAAGCCCTTTTTCTCTATTAAATGAGCCTGAAAATGTAAAGAGACTGACGGGGAGTGTTGTTCTAGTGGGGCATGAGCTGGTTGTGAGCTTGCAGCTGTGGGCACTCTGGGTCAGGAAGGTGTTGTGTTAACTTGTAACAAAGCCTCTGGACAAACTGTATAAACACCACAAAGGAAATGAAAATAACAGGCCACTCCAGAGAGAAAAAACTCCAGAATGCAAGAGGTCTGAACCGAGGGACAGCTTTGCTCAGCCCAGCTCTCACTTACTGGCTTTTCTGCTTTCTTTCTACACCAGACTTTTTCTGGGCACTGATGTGTTCACCCCACCCAAAGAACAACCCCTGAAGAGCTCTCCTGTAGGAGGGAGCTCCGGGGAAAGCACGGATTCAGCCAGTGTTTCATCGTGTGAGTTTAATCACTCTGAAACTGAGGATGTGTGTGTGACTCCCGTCTCTAGTCCTGAGGACCCTCTGAAAAAGGTACAGCTGAGGCCTCTGCATGCTGCACGCAGGCCCAAGACACTTGCCCAAGGCTCCTGGTCTTGACTAGAGCACTGCTTTTAGTGAAATGGAGAGGGATATGTGTAAAAATGGAAGTAGTCCAGTCAGGACTCCTGCACAACATTCTGTGTTGTCCCTTACAGTGGGGTTTGTTCCTGTCAGGAAGCTTCTGAGCAAGGCAGAGGGAGGGAAAGGCAAACGCTGAGCAGGGGAAGGAAGGGGGCAGTTTCAAGAATGGCAGAGAGGGAGGGGTGTGTGTATTTGCAGTTGTGTAAAGGCTCTCACCTGGAGCAGGAGTGCCTGTGACCCCCTCTGCTCCTTCCCAGCCGGTCCCAGTTCCTGCTGGCCGCCTACAGCCTCATGCAGTTCCTTGGATCTGCTGCCACCTCCTGGCTGCTCTTACTGCGAGGCCAGAGCAACCCCAGCAGGACAGAAATGGTCATTAAAATGCTGTCATCAATCAAGTGAAGTTCAGTTTTCCTGCAGGCAAGGAATGCCCCTGCCAGCAGGCTGGGCAGAGTGTGGGTGACTGAGGTTCTGTCTGTGCCTTCTGCTTTCTCCCATTCCTTCGGCACGATGACACACCCAGACACACCAAATGTCCCCTTTGTGACAGCAGTTTCCTTTCTGTCCTGCAGATCTCTGGCTACCCCTTATCCTCCTGTTCTCCTGACTCTTCCATGAGCACGCCTTCCTCAGGGGTGTCATCTCTGCCCTCCTTCCTGCTGGCCTCCAGCGACGACAAGAGCTCTGTGGGCTCTGACAAGGGCTACGACTCCGACAAGGGCTCCATCAGCTCCGACAAGGGCTCTGGCTCCAGCAAGGGCTCCATCTTTGACCCTGCCTCAGGCTTGGACAGTGGCTCCATTGCCTCCAGGGACTCGGGCCCAGTGCCAGGCAGTGCCCCCAGGGCGCTGCCCGTGTACAACCGGCAGAGCGAGGGCTCGTGCATCATCCGGGTCAGCGTGGATGGGCTCCACGCCAGCGTCTACAAGAGCATCCTGGTGAGTGGCACGGCTCTGGGCTTGGTACACGTGTCCATGGGGGGGGACTGAACCTATCACTGCATTTTGAGAACACCCCTTCACTGAGCTGGCTCATCAAACCTGGCTGGAAAGGGAAAATGGCACTTGGTGCCATGCAGAATGTCTGGAGCCTGGTAGGAATGAGATGTTTGAAAACGGCTTCAGGGAAGTTTCTGGTCTGGAAATTTAAATTTGTGTTTTATCAAAAGGCTCCAGGTGAAGCACTGTGAGCACACTGAGGTTTTGACAGAAGATGGTAGGTTTTCCCTGGAGCAGCTTTCCCCAGGAGCTGGTTTCTGGAAATAGGGAGCTGCAGGGGAGGGAGCTGACACAGCCTTTAATTTTGCAGCTTCTCCCCGTGAAGGAGAGAGAAAGTCCCTCCTCTTGCCAGACCAGCAGCCCCAGAATTCAGGCATTTCCCTCTCTGCTTATTCCAGACATATCCCAGTGGTGCCACAGGTGCTGGACCATGGGTGATGTGGCTTAGCTCAGCTGGGGACCCTCAGGGCCTGCTGGGGGGAAACAAATGTGGGGTAGTTCTCAGTTCCTGATTTTAATGGTCTCACTTCCCCAAATCCAGCAAGCTGTTCCCTGAGGGCCTGATGGATTTGGCTCCTGGTGAGACTGCAGGGGGCTCTGGAGGAGCCCTGTGTCTGCTCCAGATGTGCTTCCACAGCACACAGCAAAACCCAGCTACGAGGCCAGAAAGCTCTGCAGGATGTCCAAGGCAGCGCTTAGCGCAGGAGCCTGCACACAGCGGCTGGGGCAGCCGTTCGTGGGGGCTTTTGTGGCTGGTGTGAATGAGGTCTCTCAAAGGGAGCACACACTGGGATCTACTGCTGTCTCTACTGGTACTGTATCTGTGTCAGCTTGAACTAAAAAGCCACCACCTCCAAATGTCATAAATACTAAGTTTAGTATCGGTCAGCACCTGCATCTTTGTTACTGACCTGTTTTTTCAGTTCTCTGACATCTCCTACAAGAACAAGTCAGGTTTTCACTAACTGCTCAATCACGAGAGTGAATGAGAAGAATCTCTCATTGCACCTTATCTTTCCAGATAACCAACCAAGACAGAATCCCTGATGTCACCCAGCGAGCCTTGCTGAAGCACAACCTCGAGCCTGATGCAGTTGAAGATTATGAGCTTGTGCAGGTCATCTCTGAGGACAAAGGTAGGGAAGCAGAACTCTGCTGCTGCCTGCAAAGTTCTGTTGGATTTCAAAGGGAAGAGTAAAACGGGAAGCATTACAAATGCTGTGGAGAGGTCACAGCTGCCAGTGAGAACCCCCTGGCTGCTCAGGGGTGGTTTCTGTCAGCACAGGCAGAGCCAGCTCCTGGGCTGCCAGGCTGCCTTCGTGTATGCCTTGCAGCCATAGAGTGACCACAGGATCTTGGGTGGGGGTGATGTTCTGCCTCCCTGGGACCAGGCCCTTAGATCCCACCCATCATCAGCCTCCCCTGAGAGAGTCTGCCATGCTGAGCATGGCCTGGGCCTGGCCTCCCCCTCCTGCCCTGCTCCCTTTCCTGCAGGAAGCTGCTCCCAGTGCTGCTGTGGCAGAACAGGGAGGCGGCCCTGCCCGCACCATCCTGCTCCTGCTCCCTGTCCTCTCTGAGCTTTCCTGCTCCGTGCACCCCTCCCCACTAATGCTGCTCTGGCCCTGTTCTGCAGAGCTGGCGTTCCCCCGCGATGCCAACGTGTTCTACGGCATGAACAGCCACGTGAACTTCGATTTCATCTTGCGGAAGAAGGCGGAGCTGGTTGGCTGAGGCTGCACCCGCGCTGCCCTCCCGGCTTACGGGGAGCCTGTCGGAGCTCCCTGTTCAAAATGTGCAATTGGAGCAATGGGCAGCCCTGGTGCAAAGGCCCCAGGCTGCTTCATTTGGCTTGAGGACACCCCATGAGCCAACTCTGTGAGAAAAGAGTCTCCTTCATGCCAGTATTATACAGAAGAAGATCATCCGAACTTACTTTTATAGAACTGAAGCAAGTTCTGAGTATGTTTGCCTGAACCAGCTGAAAATATTTTGCACTTGTTCTACACCAGAGAATGACCCGTTTTGGATCTTGTTTCCAAAGAACTTCAATGAACTGCACTTGCCTTTGCATGAACATCATGAATGGGACAAAGAGACACTACTTTGTGGTGGATGTGAAGGTCTTAATGTCACGACAGGGTGGTTTCCCTTGGACTTGGTTAAGCCATGGACCAGAACTCGATGCCTTTTGTGTGCACTCCCATGTGATGGATGGACGTCCTCCCAATGTGCAATTCCTCTGCTGGAACTGAAATTTGAACCTCTTTAAAAGCCATAAGTAAGATGTTGGATTGTAAGCAGCCCTGATTTGAGACACATGAGATACATACAGTATTTCTGGTTCTGGTGGTAGCACTGTGCATCCCTGCACAGATCAGGGAGTTACTGTCCAAACAGCTTAGGATTGTTAAGGATCGTTAGTTAAAACATAGTTTTATCCATGCCTGGGCCTTTTTGCCCCAGTTCTGTGGCACAAATTTGCAAAACTGGGCTCAGGTAAGTTTTACACTACATTTGGATTTATCACTTCTGTTTACAGGTAGGTAAAACAGACTGACTGTAGGTCTACTGTACATCCAAGAGTCCTATGGCAGGTCCCACAAGCCTGGTGTAGGTCATAGTCTGAACAACTTATGAATTCCAGCTGTTTGTTTGTTTAGAGGGTGGGGGTTGCTACTGAGCCTTTACCTTTGCCCAGAGTTAGGGCAAAACTAGAAGTTCAGTTTTCTCTGCTTTTGGTGTCTGTACAGTGCAGTTCCTTGTGTACATAGCATAGCTCCTAATGTATATAGTACTGCTCACTCAGAGGGGGTATGGCAGTGTTAAGCTGAAACGTAAATGTTCTGGATTTTAAAATTACACTTTTCAAATGTTTATATATGTTATGTTTTTAACTGCTTACCTGTAATCTTTATATGAAGTATATAAATTGTTTTTCATTAATATTTGCCTGAAATCAGTCCATTTCCTTTTATTAGTACATGTCAGATGTGTAAAAACACCTCACACCACTTCCCTTGCTGCCACTTTCTTCAACCTCTCCACTTCTACTGTTTAACTTCTCAACAGCAAAGCCAAAGCCCTCCCAGTGCATCAGCCATGCACACAGCCTGTGAGAGACAGGGATACTTTTAGCTAAAAGATTTCCGTAACTGGGTAATTAAGATTGCACACCAATTTTATGTCTTCTGCATGAAATCGTTCTCTCTCAATCACTGAATGACTTCTGAGGCCAGATAATACAGAAATAAGTGCTTTTGAGTGTATCCATTTCTCCCCCTTGTCTCAATCATGGTGTTTTTCCTCCTGCTCTCCCAATCATTATCTTGCTGCATTTCCCCCTCCCTGCACACACTACCAACATTCAGATAAAGAGTTTACACACTAGAGCCCCTTCTGCCTTTTCACAAATCACTTCAGCATGAGGGGAGGCTCCTAAAGCTGCCCAAAAGTCTCACACTCAGTCCCTGAACTACAGCTGCCCTGGCCACTTAAAGGCCTCTCGTGCTACACTAAAGAAGACAAAACAAAGAGTACCTGAANGTCCATTTCTCCCCCTTGTCTCAATCATGGTGTTTTTCCTCCTGCTCTCCCAATCATTATCTTGCTGCATTTCCCCCTCCCTGCACACACTACCAACATTCAGATAAAGAGTTTACACACTAGAGCCCCTTCTGCCTTTTCACAAATCACTTCAGCATGAGGGGAGGCTCCTAAAGCTGCCCAAAAGTCTCACACTCAGTCCCTGAACTACAGCTGCCCTGGCCACTTAAAGGCCTCTCGTGCTACACTAAAGAAGACAAAACAAAGAGTACCTGAATCTGATTTTTAAACTACCTCAGGCCACAAAACCCAGCACCAGAACCTCACTCCATTTCCTTCAGGATCAATACAATCCATTGGTGAACTTGGAATTTCACATGCCAGATTGAGAGCACAGCAGCACTTTTCCATCCTTAACCCACAGCAAAGACCAAGCTGCTGGCTTCCAAGCAGTCTTAGTGCAATTAATCATTGTTAGGGCCTGCCACCACAGCCTGCCTCGTGAAGAAGCTGCCAGCAGGCTGGTTCAAAGCTGGTGCTCCTGTTCAGTTTTGAAAGCCATTAGATGAGTTAAAAAAAATACAAAGTTGTGTCAGAGACCCAAGTCATGGCGCTGCCATATTTGGCCCACGGTTGTACCCGTCAACAAGATAATGAAGAACATTTTATTGTTTAATGGTGGGAACCTGACCCTTGAAAGAGAAACAATGGATTGGTCAATCAACAGAAGTTAACCTGTGAAAGAGAATACTCACTGGAGCTGTGGTCAGCATGGAGGTGCTACTATAACGAGTGTGGCCTCATCTCACACGCTGGCCACGCCTGAGATGACGCTGTAACTGGGAAGATTCCACTCCAGAGGAGGAGATCTAAGGCCTGGTTCTGGGCTGGAGAGGGTGAGGAGGACAAGATCCCACCATTCAATCCAGGAGATGCCCTGAAGGAGCACAGCCTGCCTGCCCCTCCTGCCCGGGCACCATCTCCTCCTGCTCAGCAGCTTGTCACGAATTCAGAGGTGGGTACGTGTTCTTTGCTACCACATCTAATAAAATAAATTTTCTTTGCAATCACAACTGTGTCTCAAGTTTTTTGTGCACAGGCATCTTCCCATACCCGTAACAAAAATGAGTATGTGGAAAGTGGAAAAATACCAGAAAAATCCGGAGGTGTTCTAAGTGGCTCCTACTTTTCCAAAACACATTTAATTCTGGGAGAGCAAAGCTTGAGCAGCACCAGCCAAGGAACTGAAAATACAGGCAGGGAACAGCACTTGTCATGTGGGTAGAACCATTGGCATCACCCAGGTCTTGCCTGTATCAATAAATGGTGAATTGTGGGTTTATAAACACACACACACAAGGCAAAGGACCAATCAGCAAGACTGAGTCCTTGTCTACTCTGAAATGGACACAGGCATTTAATTCCTATATCCTTCATTTGTTCCCCTCCCCTGCAAGCACCATCAAGCCCCCAGTGCTACTCGTTTCCTGAGTCAGCTGGAAGGAAAAACATTCACAAAACCGCCAAGCTAAAAACCCCAGCCCTGCTGTAAAGTTATTTTTCATAAAGTGCTATTGCTCTGCTTAAGGAAAGCAGAGTTAAAGCAAACTCGGGTTCCCTGAGCACCCTAACCAGCTCCGCTTCTCAGCAGTGCTATCCCAGGCTGACATCCCCACATGCACGTGTCCCTGCCCTGCCTTGGCTGCAGGGCTGGAGCCCAGAAGCTCCAGTTCAAGACTGTGCAAGTGATGCAGAGACCATTTCCATCTGTCATTATTTCAATGAAGTTAAAAAACCAAAACAGGGACAACTCAAATACCTTGCATTTTTTTAAATCCATGCTCTGTTTGCTGGTGAGGAGCACCCCGTGCTGATGCAGGGAAATGGTGTGTCAGCACACAGGGAAATCCCACAGCAAGGGGGAAGGAAGGAGAGGCTGCTGGTAGGCACTGAGGTGGGTCTGTCATGGAACAAAAAGCATGAGGGTGGAAGGGACATGGCTCTCGTATCCACAGTGACACTTGACAGTGCTGGATGTTCACCTGGTCCCAGAGCCCTGCTCCTGCAGGAGCTTCTCACCAGCACCTCTGTGACTTCCATCGTCGTTCACACAGGCCACGTGGGCTCATAAAGCCAGAAACCTGCAGAGGAAGCAAGCAGGACTGAGAGGAAGGAATGGCCCAGGCTGTGTGTGGGCCCATGGCACAACCTCCATACTCACCAGGTCATGTGGGCATCTGCTCCCACATGGACACCAGCAGGAACTTGGCTTCCAGGTGGGAACTGCAGAATGGGCACCTTTACACAGCCAGTGACTCCATGGGAGAGGGACACAGCCAAGAATCCCTTGAGCTGGACTTCCACTAACCTCCAGTTAACATTCAGGGTCAGGCTGGAGAGGGCTTGGAGCAACCTGGTCTAGTGAAAGGTGTCCCTGCCCGTGGAGGGGGGTTGGACTGGGTGACCTTTAGAGGTGCCTTCCACAACCCAAACCATTCCAGGACTCTCCCACACAATGAAGAACACACAGAGCTCATCTTGCACCAGGTTCTATGTATTATCAGACCGGCTGACAGGTAATAACATGTCTTCTGCAGCAGAAAGCACAACATTGATCAGTAATGACTCAAAACAAAAATTAAAACAAAAACCCCAGCCACACATACTCAATGCACAGATCTGCCAGCAGGTGAGCCCCCAGACGGCAATTCCAGGAGGGAATCCTCCCACTGCCCAGAAGCTCAGGGTCTGTGCCAGTAATAGTCCATGATCACCTGGCCTCTGAGAAAGGTTTTTTTAAAAAAAATAAACACCATATCCTGCTGGCCTGGGAGCCAACAGCAAAAACATCAGAACTCACCCAAAACACAGAAAAGTTCGCTCCTCACATGAAAAAATATCCAGGCAAGTCGCCTTTCCGTCCTGTAACACACAATTCTATCGGGCTGTAACACAGTAACATTGCTGTAGGTTCTTTTGGTTTTATAAGGAGAGTTTGTAACCTAATTTCTTACATTTTTAAGTTCCCAAAACTCCTACACTTGCTTTTATGGCCTAAATAAACAGGCCTGCCAATAGGTCGTGGGGTTTTGTTTCCCTGAAGGACTAAGTTGAGGCAGGGGTGAAGCAGGATGCGACATGGACCAACTCTGCCTGCGTTCCCCTCAGGCAGTGCACAGACAAATCAATCCAGCTACCTCCACTTGCATGGCTTCCACGACTTCAGACATTCCAAGACATCTGTTCTGGATCCGGAGGCCTGTTCAGATGGGATGCAGCAAGATTAAAAATGAGCTGATGGGAAGCCAGCACTGGTTTGGCACAGGAGTGTGATGGGGAGAAGACGACAGAGGAGCACTGCTCTCCTGCATTGAACGTTTTGGGGAAACATCTTGATTCTGATAGGGATCCCTTTGGAAAACACACCCAAATCCCCCAGATGCTCAGCAAACAGGGTGGTAAAAGCCTACAGACCTACAAGGAGTAACAGTGAGGGAGCAGCCCAGGTACAGCCATCCCGAAAGGCACTGACATTTGTACACCTCTATATATTAATCTTCATAAATACAGTGTTCTACATGAGGAACTGTGGAACGACGTAATTCCAGGCTGGTTTCTTCTAACAAAAGCTTGCCAGGGCTTTTGCTTGGATCTGGAACGCTTGTTCTTCTTCCTCCTTGGTGTCCCACCCTGTCCTCGGCGGCCTGGGCAGGTGTCTGGCCCAATCCCGCGCACGGCCCTTGGGAGTGGTGGGAAGGAGACCACATGAAGAGCTGCTCTACAACTTTCAAGGGTGAAAAGCTAAAGTGTGAGGCAGGTTCAGCTGTCAACAGAGTCCCGGGGAGGTGGGCAGTCATAGCTCATCCCTGGATGACGGCGTGTCCAGGGACGACTGGGAGGGCAGGGCGTCCTTGTTCTGGGCGTCGCTGTGGATCTTGCCCTGCTGCCGGGACTTCCAGGAGTGTGTTCTGTCCCAGTCCGTTGACACGGTCTCGTTGTCCCAGATGGTGGAGGTCTCCGTGTCGCTGAGGTAGCCCGGCTGCCCCGTGTAGTGCGTGGGGTAAACAAGAAGGGGTTCTGCTGAGAAGGCCTTCAGGTCTCTGGACTCGTAGTACTCCATGTACTTGGTGCTACGGAGGAGAGAAACACCATCAGCAACAGGGGAAACTGCACTGGTGCCAAGCTTGTCCCTGGGAGACAGGGCCAATCCAGGGAGCAGACTGGTCTGGGAGTGGGGGTAGGTGCTGGGGTACAGATGGAACCACATCCTTACAACCACACACACCTGTACAACCAAAGCCCGTTCCCAGAGACAGACGAATGCCTCAGACAACCAGCCCACAAGCCCTGCCCAGGCATCCCCCTGTGTCACCTCCTCTGACCTGTGCCAAGAGGACAAAACCAAGCACCACAAGGAGTCCCCACCAACCAGGCTACCAACAAGATCTGGTTTAAGATCAGTCAGCAAGACCCAGCCCGCATCCCCCCAGCCACAGAGGGACTTACACAGGGTGCTTGTTGTACATGATGGGCAGGAATTCATCCACGGGCAGCATCTTGCTGAAGGGCTCAGCCCCGATGAGCTTCTGAGCCCCGTGGAAGGAGATGGCGTAGCCCAGGGTCCAGTAGGAGTAATCAGCTTCCACCAGGTTCCGGACATTGGGAACGGCTCTCTCGGGCTCCTGCACCTGCATCCTTTTCCGACCAATGTAGCTTCAGGGGTGAAAAGATCAAGGAGATCAGAACCAAAGTGAAGCCGTAGCAATTAGGACAAGACTATTCGTGTCAGCCAGGCCAGGGCAAAGGGCCAATCCCAGAAGCACTCCCTGACCCAGCTCACAGATTTCTATCCTGCTCCACTACCAGGCATCCAAGACTCAACCCAGTGGGTGGGACAGCTGTGAAAGGCTTCCTAAGGGAGCTAAGAAGACACAGTGTGAGGCTCAGGACTGAGCTGTGCTGGTTCCTCTGTCAGCATCTCCAGCACAGCTGAGGTTGAACAACATTGTCCACCATGGGCAGGGATGGTGGCCACGGGGCCTCCTGGCAACAGACACCCCAGAGGGTGGATCTGTCATGGTGGGAAGAGCTACCAAGAAGACTGTGCCACCATCCCCTGCACTGCAGCATCCACCTGCACCTCTGCCACACCCCAGCAGTGCTGCCAACCTCCCCACGTGCCCAGGACCTCCCAGAGGAGCAGGAACTTACATCAGCTCCCAGTCTAACTGGGCTTGCTCGATGTCGTCCATCAGCCTCATGAGCCTCCTCTTGAACTGGTGCTCGAAGCGCACATCGTCCTCAATGACGAGCGTCTTCTCCAGGCCCCTGCTCACCACCTGAAACACGAGGGCTCCCACGTGAGCACAGTGGCCCCCCATGGCTGCCCTGCTGTCACTGGGGCCACCCTGACCTGCCACTGCCTCCCAGACCAAGCAGGCAGAACACTCTGTGACATACACATGGTATTTCAAGCCACTGGAACTTGCTCCTACTGAGATGCAGAATAAGGGGAAAAAACCCAGTGTTTCTTTAACCCCACTTGCTTATCAAAACCTTCTTGCCTTTCTTCTAAGCAAGCTTGCCCCAAGCAGGATATTGGATGGACTGCAAAAACAGTCATGAAAATGTTCTGACAAAAATCACTTGGAGCTGAGGGCAAACGAATCACGGAATCCCTGACTGGTCTGGGTTGGAAGGGACCTTAAAGCCCATCCAGGTTCACCCCCCAGCTATGGGCAGGGACACCTTCCACTAGCCAAGGTTGCTCCAAGCCCCATCCAACCTGGCCATGGACACTCCCAGGGATAGGGAAGCCAACAGCTTCTCTGGGTACCCTGTGCCAGGGCCTCAGCACCCTCACAGGGAACAATTTCTCCCCAATATCCCATCTAACCCTGCCCCCAATGGCAGTGGGAAGCCATTCCCCCTTGTCCCAAGTACCTCTCCAGCTCTCTTGGAGCCCCTTTACGTACTGGAAAGGGAAAGGGGAGGCGTGAAAGGTGAACATTGCATTCAAGAAAACCCCTGCAATGCAAGGAAATCAGTTCTGTCCTACACTTCCAGAAACCTGGGCTGGTTCCAGTGCTCTGCACCAGGACTGGCTGTGCACCAGGACACAGCACCTTCCTGCAGGACCCCCGAGGCACCCCAAAATCCTCACCTCCTCCCAGATGTAGTAGTGGCTCAGGAAGCAGCCGATCTCTCCTCTGGTTAGGGGCCTGGAGGAGTACGGGTCCCGGTATCCCGGCAGCATTTCAATGCTGAGAGCTTTGAGCTGACTCGTGTTCAGTGCTCTGGGAAACAGAGAGCATTTATCACCATTGCAAAAAAATCAATCAGTTCAAGCCAGATGCAGGCACAGCATGGGGAGTGCTGCTGATGTTCATGGAAAAGCCACACCTTGAGAAATTCCTGCACTTGTTTTGCTCAAAAACACAGAGGAAAATGAACTTCTTGATTTACATCTCTAAATGAAGCTGATAAATTGTATCCTTAACTCTGCCAAAGACTTCTCATGGGTCCATCAATTATCTTTAACTCTGCCAAAAACTTCTTGTGGGAACATCCACTTGCCAGGTGCTTGGCTCTGATTAATTTTCTGAGGCCTTGATAGGCTCCCAAGTCTCCAAGACCACTAGATGGTACATGGGCTCCTGTCTCCTTGACGCCTTTTTGCAACTCACAGACTCAAAATTTCTGCCTTGAGTTCTCATTATAAAAAGGTCTTAACATACCTTAGAATCATCACTTGGAAAAGCTCAAATCCAAGCATTAACCCAGCACTTCTCAAGGGATGGGGCCTCCACCACTGCCCTGGGCAGCCTGTGCCACTGACTGACCACCCTTTGCATGAAGAAATTTTTCCCAGTTGTCCAGCCTGAACATTCCCTGACACAGCTTGAGGCTTTTTCCTCTTGTCCTCTCCCTTGTTCCCTGGGAGCAGAGCCTGACCCCTCCCTGGATGCCCCCTCCTGTCAGGGAGCTGTGCAGAGACAGAAGGTCCCCCCTGAGCCTCCTTTTCTCCAGGCTGAGCCCCCCGAGATGCTCCTCAACAGACCTTAGAGTAAGTTTGGAAAGGGCTGTGCAGGGTTAACACTGTAGCACTAGGATGGACTATATTCCCAGGAGGTAACTGCTCCATTCACAGAAACCTGTGATTTTAACCCGATTTTGACTCTAGCCTGAACCCCAGTGCCCTGGTTCTCTCACAGGGACTGACTAATTGCCAAGGAGGAAAAAAATAGAGCAGAACTGCCCCAAACAGATGGTCAGGGAGATCCAAGTGGTGTTCAGCTCCCCCGCAGCCAACCCTGCCCTGCTGCAAGTAGGTCAGGGCATCCACGGAGATGCTGTGAAGCAGTAAAGCACATCCCACTCTGAAAACATCCTCAAGCCCAACCAAAACTCACTTTCCATCCACAGCCTCCACTACCTTCACTGCAATCTCCTGCTCGTAGAGCGTCCGCAGCATCCGATCCCGCCGGTCCTTGCGACGCTTCAGGTTGATCATGAAAATCTGGATAGAAGAGAAAGACATCAGGACATCAGTCTGCCAGCTGGCAGGGAGGGAGGGAGGGAGGAGGGAAGTCCTGATCCACCCCTCTCCAGCAGCCCCACTGGAAAAGCAGGTCTTGTGAAAATACCACGTGTGTGTTCGCTCCAGGTTGTCTAAAATTTGTCAAAAAGCTGAACTTGGTTTTTGAGTTGAAAGTGTAGAGGCTTTTTCTCTAACAACTTCTTTTTATGGATGTTCACGGAGGAAACTTGCTCTTTGAGGATGAAGAAAAGTGAGGGGAGACCAGTTAGAGCCAAGTCTATGATTTCCAAAGATACAGGATATTTAGGTTTGTATCAAACGGAGTAACGTGACCATCTGCAGCATCAATCCTAGAGGAACACTGCCCCACAACACTGCCCCTGCTTGGATTTAGGATTATCAGCGGGGCCACCATCCAAGTACAAGGCCATGGCCAAGAAAGGATTTTTGTGATTACTTCAGGTACTGAAAATCCACTGTGATCCCTGCCAAAGCAGAGAGCCAAGGCTGAGAACACAGATGTCTGAGCAGGGCTCGCTCTGTCCAAAGCCTCGAGGAGACTGGTGGAGGGCTGAGGACTGAAGCCCTCATTGCAGGTAACCCTCAGGGGCCCAGGGATATTTTTCAGTCCCAGGCAGGCTGGTACAAGCACAGCCTTGTAGCCCGTGGAGCAAATCTCATCCCAGTAAGAAGCGGAACGAATTTCAGCTCAGTACAAATGAAAGAATAATAAACTGGATAAATAAAGCACAGCCACAAAGGACAACATGGAAAAAACCTGGACCAGCTGTGCCTTAAACACAGACACAGCTGGATTAGGTTCAGCTTCAGAAGCCCTACAAACAGATGGAGCACACCAAGAAGACAAAGGCTCCCCTTATCCCCACAACTCCCTCAGTCCCAGAGCCACCCTGGCAGCTGCACACACAGGGGCTGCTGGCTCTGGGAGCAACACAGACACCAGGCAATCAAAGCCTGGCACGTCCCTTCTCCCCAGGCATGGTTTGCATCCCCGGGGGTACCCAAGGTGGGCCAGAACTCAACTGTGAGCCTGGATCCCCCACCTGCTCTCAGCTCTCCAATGGGTCTCTCAGGTGAGAGAAATCCTTCGCTCCAGCCTCTGGAAAGCTGGAGAGCTTTACCAAAGGCCCAGTTTCTGTCACAGAAGGAAGAGAGGCCCAGCTGCTCTGCAGAGTCAGATGCAGAGCAAACAGCACTGAACGGGGGAGTTGACCTGCTTTTCAGCCTCACTTTTGCCTTCTCTTGCTGGCTGGATTAAAACACAGAATCATGGCATGGCTTAAGCTAGAAGGGATGTTAAGGATCAGGTGAGTGAGATGTGAGGATCAGGATGAGTGAGAAGACAAGACAATAAACAGCAGAACAGGCTCCTTACTTCATCAAAGCCCATCTTGTCAGGGTGCTTCGGAGGGACAGAGATGTACTGAGAGGGCTCCACGGGAGGGCGATCGACTGAAAGAGAGGAGAGACCCCAAACGTCACCCTCGTGCACACCCTGCAGTGGACATCAGGTGTCTGAAGGTGTCTCCCTGACCCTGACGGGCTCCCCGGGAGCTGCATGAGGAGCCACGGCAGGATGGCAACAGCAGGAAGCAGCACATGGCAAAGCCAGAGCCAGCAGCCAGACAGACATCAGGAAGAAAACACGGACATGCAGCACCCTCTCCACATGAAAGATGCATTTGATCTGGAGGGATTGAGGGATTTTGTGGATGGGGTTGACCTGACCATGAAGCAATTACATACATCCCTAGGGAGAAATGTGGTGGAAAATTGCGAAAACTGCGTATCAAGAGAAACTTAGAGCAGACAGGTCAGGATGCAGACTTCCAAGAGAATGAGAGCTGGGCTGCTGGCAGGAGAGCTCTGTAGGCATTAACTTGGGGGGTCCATCATGGCAAGAGCACAGCAACTCACTCATGGCCTCAATCAGGGTGTGCACAAAATTCTCAGCTTCCTCCTGCAGCGACTGCTGCGGCTTCAGGGGCATGGGAAGGAACCCGTAGTGCTCACGGTTGCAGATGAACATCTGTACTCCTGGGGATCACAGAGAAGCAGAAACTATCATCAGGCCTGCTACCAGGGCATTTCACTGCTCTGTGGCTACATAGCCACAAACACACTCGTGCCAGGACCTCAGTCCCAAAATGTTCTGCTCCATAAGCAAACAATTCAAAATCATTCCAGTTCCACTTTCTGTTTTGCCTGGCTGGCAGCAAGTGCCCCTCTCATAAAACCAATCCCTACTGGCTGCCTAACTAACCCTTCAAGGGCCTGGGCTGACAGGAGAAGGGAGAACAGCTTCCCACTGAAACAGAGTGGGTTTAGATTGAATATTGGGAAGGAATTGTTCTCTGTGAGGGTGGGGAGGCCCTGGCACAGGGTGCCCAGAGAAGCTGTGGCTGCCCCTGGATCCCTGGAAGTGTCCAAGGCCAGGTTGAACAGGGCTTGGAGCAAGCTGGGAGATGGGAAGGTGTCCCTGAAATTAGATGATCTTTAAGGTCCCTTCTAACCCAACCCATTCTATTCTTTACCACTGCTTCCTTTTGCTTTGGCTAGGAAATAAAGGTGATACATTTTCACCTGTGCTGGCAAAGGACTTGGAGGAATACATATGACAACAACCTTTGAAATGCCAAGTCACTACCAAACGCAGTCCTTTCCTCTCCAGAACTAATTTCTGCTGTGCCCTGAAGATTAAAGGAAAATCCCAGAGTGAGACACCAGTGAGGAGAACAGATGGGATGACCTTAACATCCTTCTACTCAAAAGCTTTTGCAACTGCTTGTTGAAGGTGGGAAACAGAGAGAAGGTGTAAAGCCTGTCCTTGGAGCAGATGCATTTGCAGGGCACAGACTCACCCAGTGGGAACATCCCAGCATCAGCAGAATGTTTTTCCCCTGGGAGGACAAGGATTTGCTCACCACTGGCTGTAACTCTGCCTTTCACATCAGGCAACATGCTCAAAAGCCACATCCACAGAAGCCAAGGGAAGTATTTCCGTTGTTTTTGAGTTCTGATAAGGTCCTTTATTAACTAACCCAAATCAAAGCTGCTAGAACCCAAGCAAGTGGCCAAAACCTGCCTTTGTCTTTCTTTACTTTGTCTTTTTTTTTAATGAAACAAGCTTAACCAGCCCCCTCCCTCGAGGAAATAAATGAAAAGCAGACACTACCTGGTGTGCTGATGCTTTCATCTATTAGTCCCCCTAATCCATGATATTTTTAGCAGTGGAATTTCTGGCACTAATGACTTTGGTGTTTCTCTCATTTTAAGTTCCACAAGTAAATTGCTGGCTATGCTACTTGCCAAAACACATTCAGCTGTCAGCTGCAATTTAGGTAAATGGCAGAAGAAAAAACTACTACCTGCTGACATTAATGGATTTGGCACTGATCTAATCAACTAATCTTATCTGGCTCACTGATCTCTGTTATCTTCCGCTGCCTTGAACATACTTAATCTGCACAGATTCACACCAGTGTTCCTGTTCTGTTTGGGATAAAATGTACTTGAAAATGGTAAAGTTCCTGTAAAGTGGAGAGGGGACTCACTCTCCAGCTCTGTTTTTATAGTAAAGTTAAATGATTGCTACAAGGGATAGAAAAACTACAGGTATTTGTATTATTATTCCTAATGGGCTTAAAAGGCAGCATCCAGGATTCACAGTCATATCCTAAAACCACAGCTACAGTTAAGGAACCAAAATGGCCCCCATTTCCCTGGAACCAGACCTTCCTGCTGGCTGGCTCAAGGCCTTCAGAGACCCAGGCTGAAAGGCAGCTCTGGAGAGCATGGAATGGTCTGCGTTGGAAGGGACCCTTAAGTTCATCTCCTTCCACCCCCCTGCCCTGGGCAGGGACACCTTCCACTGTCCCAGGTTGCTCCAAGCCCATCCAGCACGGCCTTGGACACTTGCAGGGATCCAGGGGCAGCCACAGCTTCTCTGGGCACCCTGTGCCAGGACCTCCCCATCCTCACAGGGAACAATTCCTTCCCAGTATCCCACCTAACCCTGCCCTCTGGCAGTGGGAAGCCATTCCCCCTGTCCTGTCCATCTGTTGTCCCAAATCCCTCTCCAGCTCTCTCGGAGCCCCTTTGGGCACTGGAAGGGACTCTAAGGTCTCACCTGAGCCTCTTTTTCTCCAGGCTGACCTGGCTGGCTAAAAGCTCTCCTGTGAGTGCAAGGGGCTCCGCAGAGTCCAGTGCTGGCAATAACACACCCACTCTGAGCTGTGTTCAGATTCAGAACTCCCACATAGGCCACGTCCTCTCTCAGAGGTGGGACCTCCTCTTTGGAGCATCACAGAACAGCTGCTTCCAGCAGCAGATTCCCTGTTGGAAACTGATGGTTTGTTAAGCACAGCTCTTGGCCTGGACAAAAGCCAGTATCATTTTTGACTTCAGGGAAAGCAAGTGAAATTACTCCAAAAAGAAGTTTCCCTCGAAGCATTTCACATTTCACATTTTTCACATTTCTGAACTTGGAGGTCATTCTTTTATCCTGGGTGACAAAACTCAGCCCAGGACACAAGTCAACAATCTGAGCAGATCAACAGGCCAGACAGCTGGAGCAAAACCTTTCATGTCATGGGTCAGTCCTGGAAAAAGCTATAGTGTTCTAGGACAGAAGGAAAAAATGATGGGTTTGAATCCCTGAAATATTTCTGAAGCAGCTGCAGCTAATGCACTGCAGCTACCACATGGGCTGGAGGCTGCACTTCTGGGACAGCTGTCAGAAGGAAGCAGTGGAGGGGAGATTTTAAGCAGCCTGCTTTGCTTTCCAAACCTAAACCTCAACCCTCCTCTGGAGCCAAGACGTGGCACTTGGGGACATGCTTCAGTGATGGATTTGGCAGTGCTGGGGAAACATCAGACTGAATGGCCTTGGGGGTCTCGACTCTGATTCTGCACTGATGTCCTGACCCTGGAAGTCAGGACCCTGAAGCTGCTCTGCAATTCACTTCTCACCTCTGCCTCCCAAGGGTTCCAATTTCAGCTCTTGCTGCCTCTCCTCCATCATTCATCTTATCTGACACTCCTCACATCCTCTTGCAGCTGATTCTGAGAACGCCCTGCTCAGTCTGCCAAGACAACAACATCATTTTTGGTGCTGTCAAGACCTGCCAACCAGACCCACCACTAAAAGGGAAGCTACAGGCAGCTGGTGGCTGCTGTGCTGGTCTGGGACCAGTGGGAAGGGAGGCTCAGCCTGCAGAACAACAACAACAACAACCCTTCTTCCCTTGGCTTCCTCCCTGCCTGCCTGTTCCCAAGAGCAGCCCTTCCTGCTCTCAACTTTACATCTTCTGCAGAGGACAGGGAGCACCAACTGCACATCATTCAGAGGAGCCATGAACAACTTTTCCTTGATAATTCACCCCACCAAGTCACCAGCCCACTCACCATCTCTGAACAGAAGGCACTTATGGGTGCTGCTGAGGTTTCACCAATCCCTTTTTCCTTATAATACCCCAAACTTTTCCCTTTTCAACACAGCAGGCAAAGAACAACACAGATGGCCACTGCAGTCCTGGGACCCCCTTCAGCTGTGACACTGCTGCACACAGGTCTGCCAGCCTGGACTCTGCTGGAGACAGAACACTCACAAGGGCCACTCTCCAGAAATAAACGGGACTAAACATCCTCACCACAAGCATGAACAGCATAAGGCACTTAAGAGACAGTGATGTCTCAGCGACACCTGGAGCTCTCTTAGAACATCAACAGCCAGAGATTTCCTCTCCCTGGAAGTACCCAAGGACAGGCTGGACGGGGCTTGGAGCAATCTGGTCTAGTGGAAGGTGTCCCTGCCCATGGCAGGGTGTGGAATGAGATGAGCTTTAGGGTCCCTCCTGACCTGAACTGTTCTAGGATTCTGTGGTTTAAGAAGAGTCTCTTGTCCTCACCCCTTTCCTCATGGATCTTTTGGAAGTGGTAACTTTAGATACCTCACCCCCAGACCACCTTCCACTCTCCCAGCACCCACGTGTGTTCACCTCCTGTGACACAAACCAAGGGTGGAATCACACGTTTTGTCTCTGAAACATTGCCCCATCCCAAGAACAACCCCCACACCCTTTGAAACTAGCAGCAATCCAAAACTGCCTTTCCCGTCACTTGCTGTTGGCTATCCCTGACCGGATGCCACAGAGGAAAGGGAACTGAGTCTGAACTCCACATGGAAGTCCACCCAGGACTTTGGGGCTGTGAACCTGCAGTGGAGGTCTGTGTGTCTCTAGGAGTGAGCCCTCGCCAGCAGAGGCCCTGGACACACCTGCCTGGCGACTGGAGAAGGCAAAGACCATGATATCATCAAAACTCCAGGTGTAGTCCTGGTGCGGGGGGTAGAACGTCAGCTTGGCAGAGGCCTCCTTCCTCAGGTCGATGAGGAACGTGGAATGGACCATGGGGACAGCAAAACAGCCCATCCTCTTCCATTCCCGAATCAGGGGATACTCCAAGGTCCTCCTGTAGTAGCCCTGAAACCACAAAGGGGGCTGTTGTCACAAGAGATTCCTGTTTCAAAGCCATTCCTTAGCAAAAGCTCACGCCCTGAGCTCTCCAGCAGAGGTTCACCAGGGCTCAACTCTCAGCTTTTTCAGTGTCTCCCATTTGGAAATGGCCCAGTCAAGTATTTAGAAACAGTCTTCATCCCAAAAGTTAACGAGTGACCTTCTCCCTACTTTACAGGAGCTCTTGGAGAGCCCAGCCTTTCCACTGCAAAATTCCCCTGCAATGGCGCTTCAAACCTCAGCCTACTTTCTCCTGGTTCTTCAAAACCCTTTTTGCACTTAAGACTCTCCAGCCTGATCCTGGAAGCTGCTGAGCATCCGTGACATTCTCCACATTCAACAGGCACAAAGTCCATTTAGTATCTCAGAGAGCAGGATCTGCAAATTAATCCCATCCATGACTTTAAAAAAAATCATTTGTTGTCACTGCAGTGAAGGCAACATCTCAGTCTCCATGAGCTGTGTAAGAATCCCTGCTTCCTCCATCCTGGGGCAAGCAGGTTTGATATTCACTCCTGACTCTGTGTAGGGAGGCACTTCAGTCAGTTCCTGGCTAATTCCCTGTACCCAGGAGCTCTGAAAGACTTCCAGCACGCTGGGTGCAACACCCACAGTGTGTGGCTCATGTGGAAATAAACTCACTGAATTCCTCCAGGAAGAAAACTCTAGAGCATCAAACTGACATCTGGATGGCTGAATCCAGAGCAGATTCTGGGCTTTACAGAAACAATGAGTCACTAAAAGGAGTAAAGCTCCATTTATGTTCTATTTTCCATAAGCATTCACTGGCTGAGCAAAAGCCAGCAGAACTGCTCTGCCCTGGGCTGTGTGGGGCCACGGCATGGTGCACGTGCCTGGTCATGGATCTGCCTTTCAGGCACACTGTGACCATCCTGTGAGAATGGGACATCCCAAACACAGCCATCCCACTGCCACAGGAAGGAGCAGGTGGGAAGAGATGTGATTGGCATTCCCACCAAAGGAAGGGTTAACACATCCACCCTCTAACAGACACCTGAGAATGCCCACTAGTGAAGATGCTGGACACTCCTCTCTCCTCCTCCAGCAGCTCACTCCGGGCTCTTGGGGCTGCTCCCTGCTCACAAACCACGTGTAGGCAAGGAGGGCTCCGAGTGCCCCCAGTGCTGCCGCCTGCCTCTCCCCGCTTTGCCCCGGGACAGATAAATGTCAGCCTGTCTGGAGCTGGCCTTGGCCCACCGTGGCTCCGTGCTGGGGCGAGGCTTCCTGGGTGTTTCAGGATGTGCTCCAGCTGCTGTTCCCTCCCCAAATCCCCCGGGCAAGCAAGGCTGAGCACATGAAGCCCTGGGACCGCATGCAGAAACAAGAGAAAAGGAAAAATAACGGGGGAACTTTCCTGTTCACTCCAGCAGGATTTTTTTTTTTTAAACCAAATTTTGCATTTGGGTGCCTTTGCAAAGGATGCCTTTGCTGGTTTTCCTCTCCCCTTTTCTCAGACAGTGCTGGTAATGGTGGAAACTTCCAACTGGAGAGGCAGGGCTGGGGCTGGTGCACATGGGCAGAGATCCACTTCACTGATGTACCCCAGTGGAAAACCTGGCTGACTCAGGACTCTAAGCCTTAAAAACTTCAAGCACAATCAATACCCTTGCTATGAAGTTTGTATCTCCGTTTTCAAACAAAGTAAACAAACCCAAGTGAAACAAGTAAACACACCTCGTCACACCCCCTTTCTCATCTCTCTATTTACTTCCCAAGAATTTGGAAAGTTCAGGACCTTTTCCTGCTATTTTTTATCCAATTACTTAGTCTGAACTGTGGAACTCCTTGCCAGAAGATGGTGTGGGTGCCAAAAAATAGATTCAGACAGGGATTTCTGTAGAATAAAAAAAAATCACTGAGTGCTTGAAGGACAAATATATTCCTCAAAAACCCAGAAGGGGATTGCCAGAGGAAAGAAAAGTATTTTGGGGAAGTAACACTCACTTTTTTCCCCTATCCTTATCCTATTCCCCAGACATCTGCAGATGAACCTGTGCTCTGACCCAATGCAGCTGTTATGTGGATCAGAAGTAACATGAAAACATTGAAAAGGTAACATGAAACTCTCATTTTTAGGCTAAGAACCAGTACGTGTTACATGCACACTTCAGCACACACACTCCCTACAAGGCAAAGGATGTTGCCCCACTTCAAAAATCTTGCTCAAAGATGAGAAAGATAACTTATACACAATGGAGATCTGTGGAAAGAAAAGCAAATTCCTCTTGGATTAGCATCACTATACAAAAAAACTGGCCTAAAATCATGCACAAAGGGTTTTAAGGCCACTACAGAAACATGGAACTACCTTAAAAAAATTCTGATCTGTTTTTATCAGTATTTTTTGTGTGGTTAGTGGGATCGTACCACATGTTAACACCACCTCAGAGCTACACCAGCTTCTGTTCAGAAGAAGGCTACAGCAGCAGAGGGGAAAGCCCACAGAACAGGAAGGATGCCTGCTGCTCCAGAGAGAGGGGCAGGAGCCCCTGCAGGACACCACTCCAGCCCCCCAGCACCTTCACAGGTCACCTGCCTGGGGAGTGATGCCACACCAGAAGTTGGAGTAGAGGGAGCGGGACTCGAGCATCGGTGCCACCAGTGTCTTGTTCTCTGCTATCAGCAGGTTCAGGGTCTGCGGGTTGGTCAGTAAATTATCTGCATCAATAAACTAGAGAAGGAAGAGGAAAAAAAATTGTTAATAAATGAAACAATATGATTTCCCTGAGGCTTTCTTGGGAATGAGGCAGCTAGAGGAACAAGATCAGCCCTGGTGTGGCCACAGGCCCAGGGCAGTGCCCGTCCCCTGTGCTGCCACTGCTAGGGCACCTCTGGCCCCCCACAACAAGGAAAGACCTTGAGGGGCTGGAGTGTGTCTAGGGAAGGGAACAGAGCTGGGGAAGGGGCTGGAGCACCAGGAGGGGCTGAGGGAGCTGGGAAAGGGGCTCAGCTTGGAGAAAAGGAGGCTCAGGGGGGACCTTCTGGCTCTGCACATCTCCCTGACAGGAGGGGACAGCCAGGGGGGGTTGGACTCTGCACCATGGGAAGTTTAGATTGGATATTAGGAAAAATTCCTTCTAAAAGAATGGCCAGGCATTGAAATAGGCTGTCCAGGGTAGGGGTGGAGTCACCATCCCTGGAAGTGTTAGAAAAATGTGTGCATCTGGCACTTGGGAATGTGGCTTAATGGTGAACACGGCAGGTCAACAGCTGGACTCAGGACTCTTCCAACCCTAACAATTTTTTGATTCCATGAGGTCAGCAAAAAAACACCCTAAAAACAGTGAGCCGGTGGGTTTGACTCCCTAGGGCACAGGGCTGTCACAGGGAAACCTGGGGGCAGCTGCTCCTGGGCACAGCAATGAGATGGGCAGAGAGCTTCCCTGACTCCATACAACCTCATGCCACCACAGGGACCAGGGAGCTGCCAGGGAAAATAACGTCACTGAAAACTCAGGACGAGTTCATTCTGTGAAAAGCATCAAGAACAACTCCTCAACTGCCCTCACACCTCACCTTGCTTGGAGAACAGCCCCCTCACAGTGACCAAAGGCAGCCTCTTCCCACAAGTGCTCTGCACAACTATTTCCCTTACATTTCACCAGGTGGAGTTCAGTCTGGGTGACCCTTGCAGGCATCTCCCACCACCAGGACTGTGTTCAATCCTGATGCCTGTGGAGAAAGCTCCAAGCTTAGCCAAAGACTCACCTCCCTCACTGCAAAGTCTCTGGCTCTCCAGACCAAGAAACGACCCACAACATCTCAACTTGTCTTTAGTTGGAGAGAAAACTTTTTGACAGCCCCCAGTACCCAAGTGAGCACCTGGAAAGCTTTTGCCTGAGGCCAGGAAATAAATCAAACTCAGTTCTTACCAGGATATAGTCTGACCACTTCTCCCGGGCAGCGCGCAGGGCAGCCTGTCGCAGCTTCATCACGTGAGTGAATCGGGAGCTCGGCCAATGTTTTGGCCCCATTTCTTCTGGGTAAGACCTACAAAAGAAAAAAAAGTGACTGTAATCCATGTCTGGGCTTTATTACACTGAAAAAAGAAAGGAAGAAGGGAAAAGGAGGAGGAAAAAGAGAAGGTGGAGGAAGAGAGGAGGAGGAAGGAAAAAGGAGGAGGAAAAAAGGAAGAGGAAAAAGGGAGGAAGAAAAAGGGAGGAGGAAAAAAAGGGGAGGAAAACGGGAGGGGGAAAAAAGGAGGAGGAAAAAAAGAGGAAGAAAAAAGGAGGAAGAAAAATGGAGGAGGAAAAAAGGAGGAGGAAAAAAGGAGGAGGAAAAAAGGACGAGGAAAAAAGGAGGAGGAAAAAAAGGATGAGGAAAAAAAGG
>VZSE01007824.1:494646-521027 GCA_013398275.1 Promerops cafer | reverse complement strand
TTTTTTTTTTTTTTTTTTTGAAATGACAACTCCTGCACAAGAAAAACAAGCTAATTAAAATGTGAGCAGGACTTCTCACTGGGAGCAAGAGCTCCTCAAGCCCTGAGAGGCACATCAGGACACTCCACATTATAACATTATAAACACTTCTTCTGTAGCACTCTGTAGCATTTTAAGAAGCCAAGTACACAGCTAAGACTTAAGTTTGGTGGCGAGAACACGTCACACAAGAGATGCTATCACCTCTGCCCACTTGCCTGTCCTGGAAAAGTGTTTTTCCTCCATCCTCTCATCCTTACTGATCCGTGATCTGCACTTGACAGGACAAAGAGAGTGGATCACTGTAACCCAGCTCCACTCAGCTCACCAGGAGCATGGCTTGTCCACATGGCCCTTAGACTAAGGCAGTGCCTGGATTTTTGGGTGTATTTTCCAAAAGCAAGTTGGTGAGCACAGCACCATTATCTGTGTGGGAGTCTATCAGCAATACTGTTGACCTGGCACCAGGTTCAAATCCTGTCTTTTGAGTGGATCAGCAGCACCATTTTCAAGAGCTGATTATAAACATCTAGGATTTAATTAAAGTAAAAAGGTCCCCTACAAGATTCACAACCTAAAGCCTGTGCAACACAATCAGGAAAAAATGGAGGACAAAAATTCTAATTCTTCCCACTCTTTTCAGAACAGAAAGTTTAATAAATAGACCAGAACATACCTCCAGATGGACACCTCTATTCCAGTAACATGGCAGCTTTTTCCACTCAGATTTAAACCTATTTCCAATACACAGAAGTTAAATTTTTGAGAAGTTTGAGTGAGAATGTTCATATAGGGGCTTATGTCGACAGAACTACAACCACTTCAATATTTACTTTGGCTTTAACCAGGAGTCGTACCATGGACACAAGCCCTCATTGTTCATGCTCAGCAAAGTACCCCCTCCCAAAAAAACTCATGGATCATGCACAGTGGAAAATCAAAGCATGATGTTAAGCACCTCCTGTTTTAATTAAGTAATGTGAGTAGCAGCATATGTGGAAAACAGCTCCTTTTACAAACTGCTCATATTTTTAGCTTGATAATGTCTCCTCAAATTATGTTTGCAAGGGGGAGTTAATTTAGGCTTTGATGGTTTTTCTCCACTTTCCCTCCCCAAAAAGGGAATTAAAAATAACAATCCCCCTTTTTCACTTGTTCACACTCTGGCCTGTTCTCCCAAGCTATTTAGTTCATTTACCTCAGGCACTGGGTCAGAGGAGAAAATTTTCACCTTCACCATCTGTACAGGAAAAATACTAGAGGACAAAATGCATTCTGTGTGCTGCTGGCTTGTCAGAGTATGGGTTTATGCTGAGACACAAGTTGAGGCAAACTCCACAGCCAGGGCCCCGCAGTAATTTTCCTACTGAATTTAACATTCACCACCTTCTCCCTTCAGCAAACAGGGTGGGAGGGACAGCTTCGAACAGGGGTCAGTACTTCACTTTCAAGCAGTGCAGAGCTGAGTCAGGACTGGAGGCAGCCAGCCTTCAAAAACAAAAGCTGTAAGGAGGCTCCTTTCCCTTTCTGTCAGTGGTTTGAAGACTGGTGGGCTTGAGGAGGGCGTTGGGTTCACCCTTTATGGCTGTGAGAGCGAAATCTGGACACTCAGGTTCGAGTGGGCCCTTCCCATCACTCTGCTAAGAACACACGAGGGGTGACAGTGGTCAGGAGGCTGCTGATGCTGGGGCTGCACTGAAAATGGTTCACAGGAAGAGGATGCACTTGGCTTTCCAGGGCTCCCGCTGCTTGCAGAACTAAGGTGCAAATGCAACCAAATCCCAGGAAGCCCCAGGGATATCCATTTTAACTGCCTCCCTTGGTTTCTCTCTGCCTGCAGCAGGGATTCAATTCTCCCACAAGGCTTGCTATGGGATGTGGTCCAATACTGAGTTCCACTGAAGCAAGAGCCATAGGATGACCATGTGCCCTAAACCCACAGGGTCTCCTCCAAAGCGAAGCCCAAAGTCAATGGAAAGCCTGTTAGTAGATCATTCCCAACAACTGTAACACAGAAACTGGTGACAAAAGCACCAGGACCTCCCCTTGGCCATTTTCCTGAGAGCTGAGCAGCAATAAGACATTCAGAGAGAGGTTACAGCTCACACCAAAGTGATGGGGGAAGCAGATTTCTCTGTGCTCTGTTCCAGAACTTGTGCTAACAGAGGTGCTCAAATATTCTAGGACAAAGCTGAGCCCTCAGAGCAGGACTCAGCATCTCCTTGAGCACCTTCTGAGCTGAGCCAGCAGCAACAGGCACTGCACGGGGGGTTCCCCCAGTGCTCTGGGGAAACTCCAGGGATTTCAGACACCAGAGCACTGTAAAAATCCACATCACTTCATCTAGCCCCAGCCACTATTAATAATTTACTCCAGCAGTCCCATGGTTTTTACCACAACACTAATGACACACAATGAACAGAGCACAGGACGGGAGTTTTAACCTCTGAATTGTTCACACCCTGCACAAAAGCCTTTGGCTTTCAGTCCCTTGAGGCAGCCCCAAGAGCTCCTGGTCTGAGTGGAGCTGAGCTGCTGTCACCCAGGCTGCCCTGCTCATGCTGGGTGTGAGATCAGCCCAGCCAAAAATAACTGAAAAAGCAGAGTCCAGCCACAGAGCCCTAATATGAGTCAAACAAATTTGGATTTAGACTTCCCAAAACAAGTGGTAAATAAAGTAACAGACGAGTCATTTCTCCCTGCTCTTTTTGTCTGAAAGCTGCCAGGCTTAGAAAGCCAAGTTAAAATACAAACCCCCCTGAAGTGGCAGTTTCCACTGTGAGCCAGGGATGAGTTACCTTGACTAGAAAACAGTGCAGCTAGAAGAGACTGGGGTGGATCCTAAAGAGGAAGGAAAAAAAACTCAAGACAGAAGCAAAACACTTTTGAAGCACAGTAAGAGGGATTTAATTTCAGCTGTGAAAACGTCTGTTTTTACCACAGATCAAGTCCCTGGAAGTGTCCAAGGCCAGGCTGGTTGGGGCTTGAAGCAACCTGGGACAGTGGAAGGTGTCCCTGCCCATGGCAGGGAGTGGAGCAAGGTGAGCTTTAAGGTCCTTTCCAACCCAAACCATTTGATTAGTCTATTGTATGATTTTAAATGGAGTTACTGTCAACTACTCTCTGTTCTCCTGCCCAGGATCATCTTAAAAAAGCAACAAACCAAGCAGGGCTCCCTGTATCCTTCCAAACACTCCCCCACCAACAGGCAGATATGGCTCTTACTCATCCAGCAGAGACCAGACTCAGGTAATAGATGATTTTCAGGTCTGCCAGCCCTACTTCACATCTGTGAATTTGAGACTCGGTATCTCAAATCTCCCAGGTACCAATGGGATCAGGGATAACACACCAACAATGTAGTCCAGAGACTCTGGATATATCCAAACCATCTAAACCACTTATTTTAGCACAATTATGCTCACACACTTCATTAACAGAGCCTGAACATTCAGCCCAAGTTCAAAGAACTGTTTAAACATTTAAATAAGTTGCCAAAATTCTAATGTATGTATAAGACTTTTTGGCTTCACAGGGACTTGGCATCTCTTCTAGGGTTTCCTTAATTAAGGACAGACTTTTGGAAGCACCTTCTTTTGTCTTTTAACTTGGTCCCCAAGCCACCTGGGCCCAGATGGGTGGCAGGGAGCTGCGTGGGAGCGTGGAACCAGCAACACGAGCAGCGCTGCTCCCCAGGCTGGGCAGCTGTACAAGAACAGGACCTCACAGCACAGGAATGCAGCACACAGGGCTCCCCTCTAACTCTTTCCCCGTGCCCTTCAGCAGCTGTGGATAATGGATTTTGCTGGCAGCAGCACTCATTTTAAAATGTGGTCTTCCAAGTCCAAGTGAATGACTCACAGATGTATGTGTGTACATACTGCTGTACACACCAGGATCTTTGCTCTTTCCATGCTACCTCAAGAAATCACTCACTTTCTTGTCCCTCACTCCCCAGGACAGAATCATGGAATCCCAGAATCATTTGGGTTGGAAGGAACCTTAAAGCCCATCCCATCCCACCTCCTGCCATGGGCAGGGACATCTTCCATGATCCCAGGGTGCTCCAAGCCCTGTCCAGCCTGGCCTTGGACACTGCCAGGGATCCAGGGGCAGCCACAGCTTCTCTGGGCACCCTGTGCCAGGGCCTCACCACCCTCATTGTAAAAAATGTCCTCCTTGTATCTAATCTAAATCAACCCTTATGGCTCCCTCATGCCAAAAGTCAACAGCTTCCCTGGCATCCATGCAATGGGAATTCTCTTGCAATGCAAAGGAGGTTCCTGCTGCTTCAGTCCCAAGTCCTCTCTCTGTCTTGCCTTAGTTCTCCCCATGCTCGCCCGGCTGCTAAGCTTTAAAGAAACAAAAAAACAGCTGCATCTTGTGAGTATTTCCAAGCAGACTTGGCTTCAAGGGAACAAGTCCCCTAAGGGAAACCCAGGAAATCCCATACATGCAGGATCAGGGTGGTGACTGGCCTCTGAAATCAATTGCTCAAAAGAGGAATTAATTGCAACAGTTGTGTAATTTCTGAAAGGATAGCTTAATCCCAGCAACTAACCCAGACACCAGCTGATGCAGCTGTTTGAGATTAGTGCAAGTGTGTACGCCGCTGGGAAGTAACACTTTTTAGAAATATTCTTGTCTCTGCTAACAAAAAAATGCATGGGTTTCATATTTAGGTGCTCAGCATCACTGATTATTCCATGGTCACATTGAATAAGGGCCTGTAACACATTGCCAAGGGCCCCCCAAAACAGAAACACCTGAAAAGCTCTGGTCTCTGCACCAAGCCTGCAGACAGAGCAGTGCAAAAGTCCCACAGCCTGCCTCACCCCTGCTGAGAACACTCACACCATGGACCACCAGACACCCAGCAGGGAGGGAAACACAGACCCAAATCCTTCCATAGCTTACTTTTTTGACTTATGGGTTGTTTTTCCCCCCAGAAAAAGTCAGCAGCTTTCCCTACAAGTACCAGTAAGCACCCAGTGCTAGCCTCCCTGTGCCACACCACCCAAGAGGAGCTTTCACCCATTCTACACAGAACCATGGAATCACAGAGCCATTGAACTGTTTGGGTTGGAAGGGACCTTGAACTCATCCCATCCCACGGGCACGGACACCTTCCACCAGCCCAGGTTGCTCCAAGCCCTGTCCAGAGACAAACAGGATTGGCTGAACATAACCAAGTTATGTGGGTGAGGCTGGTGTGTTCCATTCTTCCCAGCCATACAAGAATGTACCCTTCCAGGCAAGACATTTTTAAGAACTCTTGACTTAAAATATGAAATATGACTTCATTACAAATCGCTTTTCATTCTAAACATCCTACAAGACTAAAAGTAATTTCAACACACAGAAATACATTCTTGCTGGAATACTGTATAATTAAATGACTACAAACAAGTGATTTTTCATCTCTTGTCCAGTGCTGGCTGAAAGAAACAATATAAGAAAATAGGGAACGAAAATGGAATATTTTAATTCACATCATAAATTAGGAGTTCAAGCAGCAGTAAGAAACACACCAAGGCTAATTCTGGAGCAAAGCACAACTTCTTTTAACAACTGAGAATCTGCTCTGTGATCTGGAAACTGGCAGGATGTTTTGTGTGACACTGGAGAGCTTTACACAGTAACTGACCCTTTCATGTGAAAATTTGGCTGATAGGCAACAATAAAGCCATTCTTCACAGAAGTTGTCAGACAGCTTTTCTTTGAGGCCATCACAAACCTAGAATAACACAATAAGAGAACAAGAAGAAGAGCTCAGTGAGTGCCAGCAACAGTGTTCTCCGAGATGAACCCCAAATTTAGCTTTTGGAGAAGAGGTCCAAAAGCATTTGGAGTAGAGAAATGTAAGAATAGGCCATAAACTGCTCTTCCTACAAACAAAGTGGCAAAGGATGCTTGGCTATCCAAATATTTGGATCTCCAGAGGATTTTGCCTCTGGACAGAGAAAAAGGGCTATGTTTAGAAGGGAAGGACATGCTCAAAGTTAAACAGTTAATGAAGACCACCACTACTCCATATTTTCGCATCAGACTACCTGGAACTTTCAAACTTTATCCACAGCTTGATGCAAAGGTCACTGAAACACACATTTTCTTCCTCTGCAGCACTCTTCAGAACACAGCTCACCAGCCTCCAGCTCACCAGCAGGGCTGAGGGAAGCCCTTCACTCAGTAATTTACAATTTTTTTAGAAGGCTTTCAACAACCCCCTGTGCAGACCCTGCAACAGGACTGCCACCCCAACGGGTCTGTTTGAGGTCAGCTCTGAACTCAGGGCTGATCTCCATCCACACTCTGTGCCTCTCCAGTGGACCAGGAATTCCTTTGTTGTTGCTGCAGGCTGAACAGGACTGTCAACAGGACAAGAGCAGCAAGCCCTCCAGAGCTGTCTCCAGCAGGCTGCTACCTGCCTACATACTCAGGTGCACAGAGGCATCCTGAAGCAAACCTCGACAGTAAAGCATTCGGTGCATGTGTGACGATTCCTGAAAAGAATGTGGCACAAATGCTGGGAGACACCTTCCAGCTCAGCAGGGCTGGATGTGTGCATCCAGGGATATGCTCACTAAATGACAGCTTGGAAAGTGCCACCTTTGCAGGCTTCGCAGCCATGTTGCAGGAGCCCACACCAGACCTGCAGAGCTGTGGCACCTCGGGCTTTTCTGTGCCCAGCTCCAAGAAGGCTCCTTTGATCAACAGAATATCCTGAGTTTGAAGGGACCCTCAGGATCACCCAGTCCAACCCTGTCCCTGCACTGACACCCCAGCAATCCCAGCCTCTGCATCCCTGGGAGTGTTGCCCAAACACTCCTGGAGCTCTGGCAGCCTTGGGGCCATGCCCATTCCCTGGGGAGCCTGGGCAGTGCCCAGCACCCTCTGGGGAAGAACCTTTCCCTGATCCCCAGCCTGACCCTGCCCTGGCACAGCTCCAGCCCTTTCCTCAACTCCTGTCACTGGTCACAGTGAAGGGATCAGTACTTGCTCCTCCCCTGCCCCTTGTGAGCTGTACAGTCAGAGATAGCTGAGGCCCACATGTGCCCCACTGGTACTCGACCATTCCACCGTAATAACAATCTGCCCTTGCTCACAAAGGCCTGGAAAAGGGAAGATAGAGGCAGGAAGAAAGTCTGGACTCAGACAGGGTCCCAAGCTCAGGACTGCACTAGTGCAAGCAGCCCCACCACAGAGTCACCCAGTGCAATACCAGCAATGCATCTCAGGAGCATCCCAGCAGGCTGGGACAGCTCCTTAGCACTCCTGGGGCACACAGGCCAATGAGCCCAGCGTGAAGCATTATATTCCTGATGCACCACCCTATGGAAAAGTCGAACTGTGAGAGACAGTAAGTCAAACTGGAGGACATTTGGCTGAAGGACTCTTGGCCCTGTGTGTAAGCTGTCCCCCAGGAGAGCAGGGGGGCCAGCCCTGGGCTCCCCCGTCTGCTGGCAGAGCACACACGGGGTGTCTGCCCACACCTTCCCTGCTCCAGTGCCAGAGCTGCTCACAGAAACGAGCTTGGCCAAGCCCACACTACTAACAATCCCCTGGCTAATCTGCACTCAGAAATATGACTCTGCATTTCTCCATGAAAGGGCTCACTGTCTGGGCACAGAGAGGGCTGCAGCAGGAGCATGCGCCAGATGAATGGATTGCTACAGGCACATGGAGAAATCCCAGTGCCGCCGTCAACACGCACACGGCTGTTGTCAATCCAACAGCTCTTTCTGCCGTGCTCCCACACAGGGAGCTATGCCAAGTTTAAAGGTTTGGACCCCGAGAGAGAGCTCCAGACTTGGCTTGCACAGGCAAAAGCATTTACAACAATTTAAGGGTTTTTTTTCACTGCTTATGCAGGGAAACTCTTTCCACCCCCAGGATCTGCAATGCTCCCACCAGGAACGGAAAATACAGAACACAGACCAACCCAAGCCCAGTAAGGAAGGGTAATTCCATCCCTGCCCCTAGAGCTGATTACCCTCAGGGTGTGTTGTGCCAGCTGTCTTACTTACCAGTGTTGCCCAGAGTTGTGGCTGCCCCATTCCTGGAAGCGTCCAAGGCCAGGCTGGACGGGGCTGGGAGCAACCTGGGCTAGTGAAAGGTGTCCCTGCCCATGGCAGGGGGTGGCACTGGATGGGCTTAAAGGTCTGTTTCAACCCAAACCCTTCTGTGATTACAGAAGCAGACAAAGTCAGCGAGACTTCTTCCAAAAGAATTCAACCTCAGGGTAGCTTGAGAACAGTAGTTTTCAAACTATGATCAGCAGATGTCTGTGAACTATTTCTAGTTTGCTTGTGAAAGGTAATAAAAAAATGTATCATACCCAAGTCAAAGTTTGCTGTGCTGCACAGGAAAAACATGTTGGGTTTACGCTCAGCCGACGGAATACCATTCCCCTTTCACTGCTGCTGGAAGGGTCAGAGCCAAAATCCTCCCCAGGATGAAGACCGCCCGCTAAAACCTCACTGTGTGATCCCCAGCACTGTCTCAGCAGGCAGCACAATGAGCTGTCTGTGCAACTCATGGAGCTTTAGAGCTAAGAATAACTTCAGTTTATTCTTACAGAGCAAGATAACAGGGCCAAGGCTGGCACAGGCACGTCATAAACACCCCTGCTCTCCTCAGCCCGCTGTGAATTACTGGCTGCTTGCAGGAAAACTGGGCAACTTTAAGGATGATAAAATCCCAGGTGTTTATAACATGTAGTACAGACACAGAGGAATAGAAACAGAAGTAAATTTCTTGACTGCTTCTTCTACAGCTTCTGTACAAGCAGTTACCTTTGGGATGAAAAACACTAGCACAGAAACTGCTTTCAAAATACAGTCAGGAGGTACAGCAAGAAAAGTCAACCATGGACCTGTAACAAATCCTTCACGAGTAGAAGAGCTGCCATCTTTTACATCTTGTATCTCACAAGGGACCCAGGCACTGCCCTAGATCACAGCAAGCCTGCAAGGCAGGCTGGCCTTCCTCCTGCTGCTGGAGCACCTCCTCTTCCAAGCCCTGGGGCTTCCAACCCCACTGCTGCACAGGGGCTTTCTAACATGACCCCCTGGATTGGTAGTTTAGCACCACAAGACAGGAATCACAGAAAGAACCTCTGGAGGTCTTCATGCCCCCCTTCCTCTAGCAGGGGAACACCAGGCTACCCAGGATCATGTCTGGATGGCTTTTGAATGTTTCTGAGGATAGAGACTCCTTTGATAGGACATGGGAAAATAGAGTGAAGCTGCACCAGGGGAAGGTCAGGTTGGACTATTAGAAAAAAGTTCACTGAGGGGGGTGTCACTGGAACAGGCTCCCCAGGGAAGTCATGTCACCAACCCTGTCTGAGTTCAAGGAGGCTCTCAGTGAAGGTCTCTGTCACACAGCTCAGTTTTAGGTAACACTGTGAGGAGCAGGGAGTGGGACCCCATGACCCTTATGGGTCTCTTCCAGCTCAAGGTATTCTGTAATTCTATTCTGTAATCGTGTTTCTGCAGGGATCAGTCAAGTCTGCAGGCAAGGGAAAGGTTATCCCCACTTTTACAGCCAGACCACTGCGTCCATTAAGTCTTTTCCAATCTTAATGATTCTATGATTCAAGGCTTTGCCTAGAGCACAGCATGAGGTGAGGCAAGGAGTGGGACTGATCTGCCCATGGCCAGCCTTCCCCCTCACCACAGCCCAGCCTCTGGGCCAAGAGCAAAGAATCAAGGACATGCTAGTAGAAACCAGGAGAAATCCTGATCCAAGGGCTCCAGGTGAATGCTGGGGAGAGCACAGCTCCACAGCTCAGACAGGGATCCTAACCCCCAACATGGGCTCCAGGTGCCATCTCACAGGCAAGTCACATCACAGCTAGGAAGAGATTTGCATTATTGATCCCACTGAACATTGTCACCTGCTGAGGCTCATTCTTAAGTCACTCAGGTGCATGGCTGATGGGAAGCCAGAGAATCCTAAATGGTTTGGGTTGGGAGGGGCCTTAAAGCCCGTCCAGTCCCACCCCCTGCCAGGGGCAGGGACACCTTCCAGTAGCCCAGGTTGCTCCAAGCCCCATCCAACCTGGCCTTCCAAGAATTCACAGGGCTAACACCTCTCTCCAGCAAAGGAGAAGAATGTCTGCTTTAAAAACACTTTTCAATCTGACCCACACTATCAAAAACAGGTAAAGAAACTTCAAAACACAGTAGCAAAAGTTAGCCATGTACCAGATGCTCCTGGAAATAGAGGCACGAATGCCACCCACACTCTCTCCAAGTTCATCCAAAGATATCCAAGGTGCTGGCTGCTGGTGGGAGCCACTTGAAGGAAGCTAATATTGTCCACAAAACACACATCCCAGGATGCTGCTGCCTGCCATATGGACAGGAAATGAAAGGAGATGATGAGTGCAGGTCAGGACAATCGGTCTTTAAGTCAAGGCACATGCACCAGCTTTGCAGTTTGCATTAGCGTTAAAAAGAACCATACAGAAAAGGTAATGCAAGAAAACTAAAAATAAATAAATCAAGTGCTCAGCATGGTTCCAACTGGTTTGCCACTGTCTCTGAATGATAAAATGGCAAATGGCTGCAGAGTTTTCATCTCTACAGCAGGGAAGAGGTTTTCCCAATCCACAGGACAGCCACACGAGGAGACACTTTGGGAGCCAGGCTGTCATTCTAGTGGAGCACACCTACAAAAGAGCTGGAGAACGACTTTGGACAAGGGCCTGGAGCAACAGGACACAGGGAATGGCTTCCCACTGCCAGAGGGCAGGGTTAGATGGGACACTGGGAAGGAACTGTTCCCTGTGAGGGTGGGGAGGCCCTGGAACAGGGTGCCCAGAGAAGCTGTGGCTGCCCCTGGATCCCTGCAAGTGTCCAAGGCCAGGATAGAGAGGCCTTGGAGAAACCTGGGATAGTGGAAAGTGTCCCTGTCCATGGCAGGGGGTGGGACTGGACGAGCTTTAAGGTCACTTTCTGTGATTTTACATAACATTGCACTCTCCATCCAGGCTTTAGGGACTTACTCATGCCCCCTTTGTGGACTTAATTAATTCAGATCCCGTTTCCAAGCGCTTCAATGCCTTCAGGAAGCTCAGGCTCTTCACCACATCATATCTTCACTGCACTGTTAACCTGAGTTTGACGTCTGGGGCCTGACCTTCCCCCTGTGTCCATCTTCCAAGCAATCTGCAGACCCTCCTCTTCACCACGGGCACGAAGCATGATCCCCCCCACCACCCAAGCACACAGAGCTCGTGCAAGGCACCAGCCAGGCTGATGCCCAGGGTGCAGTTTGCTCCACTCACACTCCACAAAGTGGCACAGCCAGAGGATAAAGCACTCGAGTTAGTCACAGACTCAGGAATATAAGATTTTTGCCTTTTCAAGGATCATCAGAGCCTCACAGAACACCCATGAAAAATAACCTAGACAGAAACACAAAACCCATTTAACCTCCCATATCCTGGGATCAAGGAATCAGCAACAAAAAAAGCAGAACTGAAGTGTCAACACTGGAGATCCAACCAGCTCTTTCCTCTCAGAATCAGCAGTTTAATAACCCGACCAAAGCATAGTCCCTGTGAACCTCCAAGACACACCTACAATACAGAGTATTTAAAAACATCAGACCAGACACTTCCCCTGCTCCACTGCAAATTCACAGCACACAAATGCAGCAGGTTTCATTACTCTCTCCCTGGCACAGGTTTCTCTTGGCATAAAGGAATTAATGCCAAACTTTGCTTTCACCAACACTAAACTAACACTTACAGTCATCAGTGAGTTATTTTAGAGTTAGACTTTGCTGAAGGCAGCATGGAACTTGAAACTTCATAATTTTGGCCTAAGTTTCCTCAAGTAGCCAGTTACCCTGGAAAACAGAGGTTTTCTGAACTGCATGGAATGGTACACTGCATGAAAATAAATGGATTATGTCATATTTGCTGGCAAATAGCTGAAAATGTTTTATATATAATTAAGGGAATAGAAAAACAACCACTGCAGCCAAGCAGGGAAAAATATATTCAACCTTTACAGATGAAGTAGAGAGTTTTCCTGGATGTAATTTTGTCCATCCCATTTCAGATGAAGAAACAGCTGAAAAGGTGACAACCCCATATGCTGACAGGATTCTGAAGGGGGGGGGGAACACAACAAACAGCACTGTGCCAGGATGAAATAATGGATTTATCCATTAAAATCTTCTGAAGTTTTTCCCGATAGATTTTACAGTGTTCTTGCTTTGAATGGCTAAGTGTATTCATCTGCAATGGACCTCTGGGAATGAGGTGATGTGAATCTCAGAGGTCAGAGGCCATACCCAGAGGCCCCCAAAACCCACAGCAAAGGTCTCAACCTTGCACTGGGGCAGCACTATAGCTTCATTTTACAGAGACAGAAACAAAACCAAAAAGATTAATGGATTTTCACAAATCACAAAAAAAGGAGAGGGTGTCAGGGCTGGGAATGATAAAATAAGCTAACATTCCTTCCAAAATACACACTAAAATAAACTACAGATATTCAGCTTTTGTAGAGCAGTTTACTTAGTGCATTCACAGAGGGCTTGTCAGACTAGTGGTAAATTTGTGGCTATGGCAATATTAAGAACAACTTTTCCTCTGTGTTGCTTTTAAGAAACTCTCACAAACTCACAGACAAAATCTCTCTTCCCATCCAAGTATTTTGCCTCCAGCACTGAAAAAAAACCACTGTGGGTTTTTAGATAAGGGGTTCCTGATTTTTAGGGTTTAGAGGTTTAAAGTGAAGTACTAGTACTGGAGAGAAGAAAAAAAAATGAAAAGCAAAGCTTTTCTACTTTAAATTCCAAATACTTCGGCTAGCTAAAATTTCTGGATCTGAATCTCTTCAATCTGTGATCTCACATTTCACTCAGGCATACAGAAATGCACACGGCTTCTCCTATGGACACACATGTGCTGGACACATGGCTGCTGTGGGGTCAAACACACGGGACACACTACAGATGCCAGAACACATCCTCTCTTGGAAAAGACTGACTGGACTCAAAGTGATGGGAAACTGCTGCTGTGCTGATGGCTGACTTAATGCTAAAGAGAAGATGAAGGAAAACAGTGAGGTCTTTAATCTCGTAAGCTAAAGGCTCTGCAGCCCTCTGTAAGGAACGCTGTACATTTCCCTTCCCCAGCTGAGGAAATCGGATCATGAAAACAGAGGGACACTTGGCAGATGGGATTGCTTCCTCTGCACGACACAACACCACAGTTCTCCCTTCTGCTGGTCTGCTCTCTTGGTGTGGATTTCAGGGAGCAATCTGCAGAGGGACAGATCTCAGGGAGCACCCACTGAAGACAGGCAAGTCTCTGGCAGAGCCAAGCACTGAAGGCTGCATCAGCAAGTGTGGTGTGGAGAAGAATGCAAATGCACAATTCATCACTTTAAGGTTTAATCCTGACCACAAATAATCAGTTTGGGGATAGGTAGTTTTCACCCCCATCACTGCCTGGATGTAAATAAAGAGAGGAAATGGGCACTTAGGTCTTTCAATAGCCAGTTTGTAGGAAACTGGGTAACTGGAAGCCCGAAAAAAGCACACATGCCTTTATTCTGCAGAGCACGGTTCCTAACCATGCTGTTTTCCAATGGGAAAGATTCCCATTTAGCTATCTCCATTCCAAGGGATGGAGTGCATGAGATAAAGTGCGTTCCAACCCCAGCACACCTGCAGGTGTTGGACTTGACTGCTCCCTCAGGGGACAGGGACACGTCAGGGACGTGCTCTGGCCCAGGAGCCCTCGCACGCATCACAGCACTTGTCCAGCAGCATTCCCAGGCCTGGACAGTTCAGCTCCCTGGGGCTCTGAGGCAATTTCAAAGCCTGGAAAACTGAATTTTTGCAATACCTCAGCACAAGGCATTGTTGTGGCAGGAATGAAAGAGCAGAGAATGTCCAGCTTCCAGGAACCCACATGCTGAGCATGCAGGAATCCAAGGCCAGGCTCTCCCTCTGCCAGGGGTAAACACCATCCTAACCCCAATCCCAGCACTTCACAGGGAACAGCAGATAATACCCCACAACTTCTCACATGCTACAAAATATGTATCCACATACAAAGTAACATGGACTGTCTTTGAAGCCTTTGGGGTTTACACAGAGATGTGATGTATCAGCAGATAAATCGAAACCTAATAGCTTACTTTATTTGCTGAAGCCAAGTTTCTTGGGAGTTATGTTCAAAGGGGTTCAATAGATCATTTAATATGATCTACTGCACAGTGCAGGCAAAGCATCAGCTTTTTAATGGCCCCATAAGGAATTCAAAGACTTAGCATCACCTGCTTGACTCAAATAAACCCCAGCAAAACACCCCAAAAAACAACCCAAACCAAAAACCCACTGAAAAAAACCCATCAAACACCAACCCAAACAAAAAAAAAACCAACCCAAAAACCAAAAAACCAAAACCCCAGCACCTTTTTTTAAAAAATTATTTTCATCTGAAACCATCTCAGATCCTTCTTCTGAAGCCTTTCAAATGATCCCTCAACAGCTCCATCTCAAATCCATACAATAGCAGCAACTGATGTGCAACATCAGCTTGCAAGGGAACAGCTGATACATCATAAAAGTACCAGGCCACTGGAGGGATTTCTTAAATACAGGAAATAAAGACAGTTCATGGAAAAACTGAGAGGCTGCTTCTGTCTCCTGTGAGAAATCATTCTGCTCTTACACTTCTGCCAGTTTATCAGGGGCTGCAGCTGGGTAGAACTCTTGTTTTAAAGAGTTTCATTAACCCCTTCAGATCATGTAATTCAGTACAAGATCTAATGAGCTGAAATCTAGGGGTTTGGGCTCTTTATTTCGGTTTCTTCCAGGTATATCCTTAACTTCTATGCCAGCACAGAACTGGAAGAAATAGACCTTTGTTGGGTCAGCAGCCCTGGAAGAAATACATCTTCCTGAGGAGGAAAGGCTGGAGGTTTGGTCCAGCTATGTCAGGTGGGCAATTACTGCTGGGAGATGTAACTCACCACCATTTCTCCCTGGAGATCTCACTCTATTGGAGAGGTAAAAGACCTGAAGCACATTTTTCCTCAGCACATCTCTGTGGGACACTGACTTTATTCTGGTGTCATCTGTGATTCTGACCCACATGCTCCACGAGCAACAACAAGTTCTCCACCTTGCAATAGTGCAACAGAGCAAACCTGAAGGTGACTGAAGCTCTCCACAGGTAGAATCAACCAACATCACTGCACAATGAATGGGTGAGTGCAGAAAAGAAACTCCTGCTTAGGCCCAGCCTAGCCCTGAGCACATATTCCTCCCCCCCTTAAATCTGCACCACATATACAAAGACAGGCTCATCCAAAAAGCCAGATGGGAAATTTGTAGGCAAAGCTGCTGGAAGTACCACTGACAGCAGCTCGATTCTTGCTCTGTGAAACAGAGCTTCCTTCAAGGCTCAGGTATTAGGCAAAAAATCCTGGCAGCAGCCTTCATTTGTATTAAGTCAGAGCAGAGTTCTGCCAGCAGACAGCTATGAGCTCACTAGTCTGAAATAACATCTCATTGACAAGAGTTTTTGTGGAAGCAATAACTTGTTTGTGTGAGAAATAAAGGGAGAAGGGGGAGCGAGTGTATGTTAGGAGTGATAAAACATGTACCACAAACATACTCAGTAACTTACTTTCCATTTAAAACTGTATGTGATAATTTCCATTTAAATCCTGCTTCAAGTAAAAAATTGAATTAAAAAGAAATCATAAATTAAGAGACAGTATTTAGCACCAGTGACATTTTCATATTCCAGTCACACACACGGAACTTATTTCAGACTGGTGTTTTGAAAAATGAGTGCAAGCATAGTTTCTGACAGCCAGAGCTGGAGGAAGGAAATATTTGAGGGGGCAAAAGACCCAAAAACAATTATTATTCTCCACCAACCAATTTAGAGGAGTCTGGGTAAGCTCCTCCAAAACCATGGAGCCCATCTCAGAGACAAATAAATGGAAACTCCATCCAGAACTTCATACTGAAGGAGCACATATCATCTGGAGCAAACACCAGCAGCATCCAGAGACTGATTTATGTGAGTTGACTCAAGTAATGCTAAGGGAGTAAGACTGGGAAAAATGAGCACAGTACTGGGCTACTGCTCTGTTCCAAGAACTGGCTGTGCTAAACTAGATACAAATGGCACAGAGCACATGCAGTGCTTGGTCCCTACCAGCAGCTGGCTTTTCTAAACCTCCAGGGCCTGAATAAGCTGCTCCATATCTCCGTCTACAGCAGCTTAGAATGCCCAACCCCAACCCTCACCTAAGCTGCCCTGTGTAGCAAATAAGAACAGAAAGGATTGACCTCTACCAACATCCCACCCCCGTCTGAAAGTGCTGAAGGAGTTGGAGCCAGGCCAAACGAGAGAAGCTATGGAGTCCCAGGCACTAGAAGTCCAGAACTCTAGCTGAAGTTATCCAGAAACCCTCTGCACACACTAAGAGAGAAAAATGCCATCCCGCCAAGTCAACATCAATCTGCTTCCCAACTCTGCCAGCATGCAGAATCCACCAGAAAATTAACATCTCCAGATCTTACTCCCCACCACAACCCTCTAAGGAACCCCAGTTCCATCCAGGGGCATCACAGGGTCATATCAGACACTCCACTATCATCAGCCCTTTTCTCCATCTGTAGGATCTGCAGAAGTAACTGGAGTTCTCAAAGTCTTCCCACTCCCAAGACCTAACTTCACTTTAATCCCTCGGGCAGCAAGGGATCATGTCCCTAACACAGGAGATGATCCGACCTTGCTCCCTACTGACACCACTCCTCCTCCTGACTTTTTAAGCCTGTACAACCCATCAGTAAAACAGATTAGAATATTGAGATTTCCAAACCTGAAAGCTATTCCAGCTATTTCTCCCACTGGTAATTCTAGCCAATTGTAGCCAAGAATTAAGGAGAAATAAAATGCAGGCCAGCAGTTCCTGAACTCCTTTTAATCCTTCAGTTTACAGAAAAGAGAAAGAGCTTGTCTTTTACTGTTTTTCCAAAATGAAAACATAAATCTTTACCCTAATCATGCAGTTCCTATGCTGACATATCTTTCAATGTATTTTTTTTAATAGGATTTTTGTTAGTCTAGTGTAGAGACTTTTGCATGTAACTTCTGTGCTTTTCACTGAACTGGAAATATTTTTGTCATTGTCTTTATGAGTTATGGTGTTAATTACAAGTTCTGGTTAGACTACAGGAATGTATTTGTCGTCTTCATTTAAGAGGAAGAATTTGCAAGAGTAAAAACACACCTTCAATGAAGCACAAGAGGGGCTCCCAGCATTAAGGTGCAGTGGCCAAGGACACACTCTGGAACACCCCAAGGAAAAGGCAAAACAGCTCCCTGGAGCAGTGCAGCCAAGGACAGAGCTCAGCACAGCTCTGCTCCTGCAGCACACACCAAACCACATTTCAGTCTCACTTACACAATTTGTTTTTCTGGCCCTCTTTTAGATGCAAAGAGGATGTAACATTCCTACTTCCTCACATGAACTGGGGAGTGCTGATGACTGATGGAGAGAGAAGAGTCTTGCTGCAAAGCTTCACAGGTCATCTTCCTCTTTGCCTCCTAGACATAAACTATGGGAACAGAACAGATCTCTGGAAGCTTCTCCTGTCCAAAATCACACTTCCTAGATAACATCCTTTTATGACTTGCCTGAAGCAGGCCTTTGGTTATCTTATGATACAGCAGTCCAGCTACAGGAACTTGCTTAAGTTCACTTGGCTGAAGTCTGGTAGGGAATAATTCACGTATTTGAGCTAAAAACAGAGGAANACCAAAACAAAAAAAAAAAAAAACCAAAAAAAAAACAACCAACAAAGGGTTTGCATTTGTCAGAGTTTTAACATTTACCTTCCTTGTCACAATTAGCAGTTCAAAGTAGGAATGCTGGAAAACAGCCTTTTCCTCCAATCCTGAAATGGTTTGGGTGAGAAGGATTCTTTAAATGTCACCCAGTGCAACCCCCCTGCAATGAAGACAGACATCTTCAACCAGACCAGGGTGCTCAGAGCCCCATCCAACCTGACCTTGAATTTTCCCAAGTACCTCGTAAGGACAAGAATGACTGAAAGTACTGAGGAAAAAACTCAAATTACAACCTTGAACTCTCATTCTACCCCCAAAGGTACAACGCAGCACCCACTTTAACAGCAGCTGCTGAGCCAGCAGCAAAACCAAGGTTCTGACCTGCTAACTGAAGAGACAAGCACCTGCTATCAGCTTCAGGATATAAACTAACCCTTCACAGGTAATACAACCTCACTGTTGCCACTGGGCAAAATTCAAACCAGGCTGCAGCCACCTTCCCTCTGCAGAGAGATCAAAGAGCAAAACCAAGCAAACAATCCTTTTAGAATCAAGGGAAGCCTGTACTCTGTGTGAGGAAAGGAGAAAAAAAGCATAATTATAAATCATGTTTTTCTTCCTTACAGGAAAAATCTTGTAAAAAACAAAACAAAAAAAATCCAACAAAAAATTCCCTTTGGAGCTGAAGCCTTACAAAACTAATGTGAAAAAGCTTAAATGAGTCCTACTATGTTACTCTAGTTTACATGGACTCCCACTAGCTTCTGCTTCAACATAAATTTAGATCCTCATGAGCTCTGGGGGGACAGCCTCAAAATCCTGCTCCAGATCAAGATGTGCTTATCTTTATAACAGGTGTGTCATTCCTATCAGTCCATCCAGACAGAATGAAAGGTAAATAGCTGGAAATCTATTCACTCCATGTATTACAACCATTCAGGCACCACGGATGATACAAAGACCTAATCAACATCTATGTTTTAATAAATCCCTGGAAAAAGAGCAAGGACAGACTTTGGTGAAGGCACATTCCCAAAACAACACTATCAGCTCTCATGTTGTTTTACCTGACTCTACAGTTAGCTGCACGTTAGTAAGGGGAAAAAATATACTGACTACGTAAATAGTTGGTCAGAACGAAAGCAGCCTTCACTTCTGACTAAGATTTCACTTCCCAAAACGTCTAACAGCTACCTCAAATAAGCAACCACTTCTCCCAAAGAAATGTAAGAAATTCTGCTTTATAGGCCATCAGCATAATTTCAGTCCTCTGCAGTGAATTCAGTCTCCAGTACAAAATTCAGCCGTTTTTTAGCAGTGCCACATCATGTCAAGACGAGGAACAATGTGTTCTGTTGCAAAACTTTATCACAACCTAAGTGGTTCACATAAAACTTTAATGACTGAACTCCATTTGAAAGAATATACCAGAGCCATAGTCATGAGAAGAAAGTTTAAAATTAACAGGTTGTTATTAGTCTCCCTGTCAACTTTTCCAGAAAGAAAACTGGCATCATTTTACAGTAACAAAAGTGCTCTGACCCAAGGACACCAGATATAGATATACAGACAAATGCATGTGCCTGCATACACAACCAAAATAATAATTTCATCCTTAAAAACTGGATTCAGGCACTGTATGAGGCAAATTGTACACAAAAAAAAAAAAGGAATAAAGAATCATGTTTTTCTTAACTGATGAGCTTACTAGCAGTGCCACATGCCTGTATAAAAGAACTGGGCATTTTATGAAAGAGGGCAAAAAATCCGCTTCATAGAGAGCACCAACATTTTTTATTCCTATCCTTCTTTACCCCGAAATTTTGGTGCATGTGGGTCCCATTTAGCTGTAATCCACCCTTGGCCATGAGCACCATCAACATGCACGATGCTTGACCAGAATAAAGGAAATGAGATGCACAGAAATAGACTGCAATAATATGAAGTCTGAGACATCACCCCACAGGAAGGAAATTCCAGGCTCTGACAGACAGCACCACACATCACCTCGGTCCTCTCACGACCATGGAGCCCAGATGAGCCTTCTGGGACGAGAGGTGGCAGCAGTGCTGGGCGATGTTCTGCACACCATGTGCATCACAGATTTGTTTTTAGCAAATCTTGACCCAGTGCATGAAGACTTTTAGTCCCAGGGCACTCAGATAAATAACTGCAGGTATGTGGTAATTTACGTAAGAGATCAAGAAAGCCCTTCAGTCTCTGGCTCAGCACAAATCCCTGCTTTGGTCTCCTCAGGAAGGGCCCTGCCAAACCTCCCAGGGACTGACCCCTCTCCAGCTGCACTGAGACACCTGGGGTCTCTTCCTCAGGAACCTGATGGGCAGTGACCAGGCAGCCTTCTGAAAAGATGACGTGTTCCATTTAACAGAAAATATGAAAGAAAAAGGAGAACAAGTGGTTGGAACAACAGCCTTTAATCCAAAGGTCTGCCACCCTCAGCCCACATGAATTTCCAAGCCAGTCCTTGACAGTGACAGGTTGCCCAGGGACTGTAGTGTCTCCACCCCTGGAGACATTAAAAACCTGCAGTGAAACAGTGCTAGGCAGCCTCCACCAGAGCTGGCTTTGAGCAGGGAGCAGCCAGCCTTTGGAGGTGCATCCCAGCACTAACTACCCTAGGAGATCCCTGCATTAGTTCAGCTGGAGAAGCACTGGGGAAAGGGAGAGGGCTTTGTCCCTGTAACATGAAGAGGACAGCAGGAACTGGGCAGGCTTCCCCCTGGATCAGACCTAAGTGACCCCTGCTCCCAGATTCACCAGAAATAAGGAGCTGAAATAGCTGGTGTACCAAGTACAAGTGAAATTGAGCTTTTTTTTTTTTTTAAAGGGGCAAATTAATAGGAGCACTTAACAGCCAATATTGGTTGCAGCTGGTCCTTGGACCCACAGCTGCCTCCCTCCTTCCCCACAGCTGCCTCCCTCCTTCCCCACAGCTGAAGGTGGTTCAAAAGGCATATCAGTGCACAAGCTGGGCAGCCCAGACTGGATGAGAAATCCCAACCCTGCGGGAAAGACAAGTAAGGGATGAAGTGGGATCCTGCTCTGGGCAGGAATGAACCAGGTGACTCCTTGAGGTCTTTTCACCCCTACTTTGTACATATGAAAAGAGACAAAAAAATCTGGAAAACTACATCTTCCTGGCGTTTGAAAATATCCAAAGGCATATCATAAACAACAGCCTCTGCTACTGAAGTCTGTCCTGCTGTTTCTTTTGGGCAGCAGATTATTTTATTGGATTGCAGTCCCTAAACCCACAGCCTGCACTACAAGGCACCAGGCAGCCTGTGACACAAGGGACAGACACACAGATAACAGGCCTAACAATAGACCCCTGTCTCAAAAGGTGGGTGCCAAAAGACAGCAGCCAAAATTAATGGTTGCATTTTCAGAGATACAGACCATGCAGAATTCAGATATAAAAAATGATTAAACTAACACACACAATGTACTATGCTCACTAGTGTCACAGAACTCCTACACATTTCAAGACATCAGTTCTATGGTATTATCCCTGTACTTCTGGAGGGCTATTTATTCATTTTATGGTGATGCCAAATTATTTTTGTCTTTTTTCTTTAATCCCAATATTCTCACAGCTGTCCAGTAGACCCTAATATAAAGTGTGGGACAAGATGCTCTTTATTGTCATTAAAAAAGCATCAGAGTCTGGCAATTTGTGACCACAGCAGGGAAAAATAAAGAAACTCCTGCTACCCTGCACATTGCCATCACACAGCTCATGCCTCTTTTATGGCTTCTCTGCAGAACTGCACAGTTTTTAGCTGAAGAATTGCTTGTGTCTTGCCATGCAGACCTCAGCAAGGCACAGCAGCAATTTTTGACTTCCCTTCAAATGTTTCTACTGAATAATTTCATTATGCCATTTGCTTCAGTTTGTCAAGACTGAGATGAGGGAGAGAAACCCAAAGACAAAAAGAAAAAAGGAAGAAAAAAGGTGATCATGGATATTGGGATGGGAACAGCTCTTTAGCCTTCCCTGGTTTTCCATTTTTATGTAATTTTACTGCACTGTGGTGTAAAAATGACCTTAGCAAGAAAGTATTCATAACTGACATTTGATTCTTCTATCTCCAGTCTTGATAAATTCAAGAACCTCATGTAGCTTACTTTACCCTTCTACCCCAATTTCCCCAGCTAGAAATTGGAAGTATTTACTCCTATTACTTCTTTTGATGCAATCATATAAACACAAGTTCTCTGGCAGAAAGACACTCTGCAACATCTTGTTCAACAGGAACGTCACCTTAATTGCAATTCCAAAGCTGTGCAATTCCCATCTCACTCTTGCCCTCTCTTAGTCTATGACTGTTATTAAAACTGCATAATAAATAAATTTACAAATACAGATGGGAGATTAAATCCCACTAAAATTGAAATGATGAGCCAAGCAAAAAGTCAGTTAATTTCTAAAACCTATGTTTTAATATTGCCACATGGAAGTCACAGCACAGGTGAGCACACCTGAAATGGATGCAAAACACCAGTGGACAGAAGCAGGAGAGGCAGAGCCAGCAGACTGGAATGTCAGCATTCCTAAGTGATTAAAAGTGACCATGAAAATTAAAGTGACCTCGCTGCTAAATTGGAGACAAGGACAGAAAACACAGGGTGTTTGAAAGCCAACACTTCTCTATGAGTAATAACAGCCATTAAAGTTTTAAATGATCCCTGCATCTCACTGGAGTTTGCCTTCTATGTGGAATTTTTTCACATTTGAAAAGTAAACCATTAAAGAATAAGAAAATGCTCAGATATCATCAGCTAGTTCCAGTCTAATAATACATAATTATGAAATATAATTATTATACTGATCTCATCAGCTTCTATTTTCAGCTTCAACCAGTTCTTTTAAGTTGAAACTATTCCCTCGCTGGAGCTCTATTACAGTACATCCACTCATCTCTCAGCTGGGATTTATTCCAGCTTTCCACCTGTCTCACTATTGTTCACATTACCATTTCTGAAATATAAGCATACTCTGATCCCCAAAGCAGGCACAGATTTTCAAGCATAAAAGGACCTAATTACTGCTCCCAAGCACCAACTCATTATGGAATGCAGGCATTCCATCCCCAGGTTACTAAGAGAGGAGAGAGCAGGTGACCCACCGGGATGAAGCAGAAGATGAAATTACAGGCAACTTTCCTTGCTATACCATCACTCAATCTGACACTAAGGAAGGCGTAAGGCAATGTGATGAACTGCTGAATACACACACTTTTGGGCTGTCTCCTGCAGCCAGGATGAGCCTTCCTGACAAGCAAACACTCCGTACCTGTAACCGACCAAAGCTCAAAATAAAACCCCACAACCTCGGCCCACTAAAAAAAGAGGGTTGGGGCACGCTGACTGCGTAACTTCTGGGTCATTTTTGTCCAAGATAAAGATCCCTTTCCCTCCCTTTGCAGCTCTCCAAGCCCAGCACAAACAATGCTGTACACTTTCCCTGCAAGCTTCCCAGGGAGCTGCGGCAGAAGCACGAGCAGCACGTCAGAGGAACCCTTTGTGGCTATAAAAAAGCTGGACTTGGGTCCAACAGCCAGGGTCTCTCTCCTGCTGTGGGTCCCAGCCCGTTTCCCACAGCTCTGGGTATTTGGGTGCTCGGAGGGGACAGCTGTGACCCCTCGTCCTCCACACGGGACAGCACTGCCCCTCCATGGTGCCCTGAGACCCAGCGGGGGTTCTGTGGCTGCAGCGGGGAGACCGCCACTCCCTCAGGGATGGCCGCCCCTAAGGCTCCCAGCCCGCCTGCGGCCAAGCCCGTCCCGGGAAGCTCGGCAGGGCCAGGACAGGAACCCGAGCTGTCGCACAGAAATTCCCACCGTGAAGTCACCAGCACAGTCCCAGCATGACCCGGCCCGCTGGCCCAGGCAAGGACAGCCGGGGTTAACACAGGCCAGGCCCGGCCCAGCTTCCTGACTCCCGGGGAGGGAATCGGTAGAAGGGAAGGAAGGGTTTAGCTGCAAGGCCACGCTTCCTCCGTGCCAGCTGGCCCCAGACCAAATGGCCTGCTCGGCTCATTAGTAGCCAGCAAGTCCTTCCGAAGCTGCTCACAACCACTTTCAGAATTAAGTCATAATTAAGACCAAAGGTAAGAAGGGAACGCAAGGCTGCCCAGTGCACAGCTTTTGCTCAGTATCAGGGTAACAAAGCTTGAGATTAATTGATACAGACTACACAAAGAAAAAATCAGTGCCTGCTTCAAACTCATTATCTCTTAACCCATCTTTACTCTCACTCATAAAGCTTCCCCCCTAGAAATCCATCAGAGGAATCCACTGTTCAATATCAGCCCTCCAGCTATGCTGAGAGAGCATATGGGAGCTTGAGAGATGATATATGTATTTAGTTTTTATTCCCAACATCTATGGTTGGGCATTTTAAAATGCTGACTTACTCAAGCAAATGCTGAAGTAGAATGTAAGGGGCAATGGAAGATTGCAAGTCTGTGACAAACACCACTCCCCTGCCCTTCTCCCCAAGCTATCCCAGTAACACAGGGACACAGGTAAGTCTTGGAATTCATCTGTTGAAAGGACTCTGTCTGAAACACAAGATGCTTCCAGAAATGGACTGAATGGTTTCACTTGTTCTCAAGAGACTAGAGATATCGTATGTGAGCTTGCTCTGAGTACTTTGTGTCCCGAACGTTCCCAGCTCTGGAAAAGCTCAAGTCTTATTCAGGAGCAGAACTAAACCTCTCCAAGGAACCACTGCCACGCCACAGGTACCTCCCACTCTCTGTGGCAACTCAGAGCATCCTCAGAACTTCTCTTCCAGTGGCTGTGACAATTTCAGTCATTCTCATTTTATAAGTCTTGACATTTTCATCAGCAGATTTTCCAGCTTAGCCATGCCTTGTGTCTGTGAGCAATCCTCTTAAAAAGGGAGTGACTTCTTTTAAGAGCCTTAGAGTATTTTAAGTTATGTTAAAATAAGTCCCCACAAATACTTTCACACAATATTGCAGAGACCTTGTAGTGAGGATAATGCAAGTAATGTACTGAAAAGGTTGAAGAGCCAATCAATTATCTGCAGTACTTAAAACCTCCCCAAAAAACTTACTTTGCACTTCTACAGCGAGAGGCATTTTGGGATGTGCTCTGCTTTGGTGATCAGGACTGCACTTACAACTCCCACAAGTTTTTATAAACACCAAGCTCAGCTGAATCACGGGCCATGTGGGGTCTGGTAATATCCATTTTTATACACATCTGCTATGAGGAAATCTCAATTGGCAAAATTCCTACTGATACAAATGAATGAGGAGTCACAGATCTACACAGAGAAGAATGTGAATTTACCCACTGCCACACAGCAGCTTGTGATTCCACACCACACTTGTGTGGCACCCCAAATTTGGCCTGATAGCACAGCTTGCTTTGTACACCTGCAACATGAAAAGAAGGGGGAAAAAAAAAATCCACGCACTGACGTTCTGCAGAGCTCTGTACTTGGAGACAAATTACAGCCATGTTACTGAAGCACACACAGAAACATCTGTTCAGTGACACTTCAGTGATGTGACTGGGGGGCAGGTCCTCCCCACGCCCCTTCAAAGTATGACGAAACTTTATTGACTTTTTAAGTTAACAGGAGTCTCACCACGGACTTCAGCGAACTTTGGATCAAGCTCTACAGAGAAAAAAGAAAATCTGTTTGGGGTTCTTCCAAGCAATCCTGTTCCTCCCAACACTTAGGTCGAAAGATTATTTCTTTTCTTTGTCCCCTTGCAAAGGCAGATTGACGAGTCCCCAAACTGCTCCAATTCCTCCATCCCGACCCCTGTTTGACCGCCGCAGCTGCCCCCATGCTGCGATTTCTGAATACATCTTTTAATCCATCTTCCAGCCTCCTGCCTGGCAACAATGCTCCTTTCAATGCCCACCAGCACCTACCCAGCCCGCCCGCTCTCCAGCCCTGGAACATCCCGACCAGCTCCCACAAAGCCCGGGATTTACCAGCCGGGAGCCGGCCCCACGCTCCCAGGCGGAGTTCTCCGTGCCTGTGGATTTGGACACATGCTCCGGCAGTGAATGTTCCCAGGCTCCAGGCCAGCTTTGCTGGGATAACTCATCTCCCTGCGGCTCCCGGCAGAGCCACCGCGCTCCCGACACGCGGGGGGACCCCGGAAGGGGGGCCGAGCTCTCTCCGGCCACCCCAGCACAGCCCCGGCTCCTCGGGTGGGCGCAGCCGCTGCCCCGCCGCGCCCCCCGGGCGGAGTGCCCCGGCCTCGGCTGCCTGCAGAGCCGCCTCTCCCCGCACCGCCCCGGCCCTTACCAGAGCGCGATGCGGCTCTTGGGGTAGCTGAGCCTCTCGATGCAGCCCAGGACGTGCGGCAGCGTGTGCGCGGCGTTGCGGGCGAGGATGGCGAGCAGCACGGTGGGCTGCAGCAGCGCCGACTCGGGCAGCGCGGGCAGCTCGGGCCCCGGCGGCTCGGGCGGCTCGGGCG
>VZSE01007824.1:416052-494615 GCA_013398275.1 Promerops cafer | reverse complement strand
CCTCCGAGCCCCACTTGCCGCCGCCCGCCCTGCGAGCCCCGCTTGCCGCCGCGCCCCCGGCGCCGCCGCGGCTGCAGGTGCGACCCGGTGCGATCCCCCCGAGCCCCGGGAGGCTGCGATCAGCGCAGCTGCTCAGCACCCGCGGTGAAAGCTACAAACCCCACATTTCTCCACCCGAGTTTTGGGCTTTAAAGAGGCTTTCGGAGTGTTGCTACTAACGCTGAGATGTCTCTTTGTTCGATGCTTACGTAAAGATCTCGCCCTCATCCTTCCCACACAGGTAGGGAATTAAAGTAACTTTGAGGTTTTATATCAGGGAGTTTTTGGCAAACATCCGCGGGATGTCTGTACGAAGGAGCCGCACACCCCTCACCCGTCCCACGCTGCAGGAGGGATGCGCTGTTCCAGCTGGAACGCAGCTGAAAGATGAATATCGTAGAGTCATAGAAAGACTTGGGTTGGAAGGGACCTTATGGATTATCTCATTCCAAGCCCCTGCTATGGGTAGGGACACCTTCCACTGTCCCAGGTTGCTCCAAGCCCCATCCAAGCTGGCCTTGGACACTTCCAGGGATAGGGCAGACAGCCTGTGCCAGGGCCTCACCATCTTTGCAGGGAAGAAATTCTTCCTAATATCTGATGTAAATGTACTCTCTGTGAGTTTAAGGATTGCAGTCCCTAAACCCACAGCCTGCACTACTTGTCCTATCGCTATCTNAGCTGCTCAGCACCCGCGGTGAAAGCTACAAACCCCACATTTCTCCACCCGAGTTTTGGGCTTTAAAGAGGCTTTCGGAGTGTTGCTACTAACGCTGAGATGTCTCTTTGTTCGATGCTTACGTAAAGATCTCGCCCTCATCCTTCCCACACAGGTAGGGAATTAAAGTAACTTTGAGGTTTTATATCAGGGAGTTTTTGGCAAACATCCGCGGGATGTCTGTACGAAGGAGCCGCACACCCCTCACCCGTCCCACGCTGCAGGAGGGATGCGCTGTTCCAGCTGGAACGCAGCTGAAAGATGAATATCGTAGAGTCATAGAAAGACTTGGGTTGGAAGGGACCTTATGGATTATCTCATTCCAAGCCCCTGCTATGGGTAGGGACACCTTCCACTGTCCCAGGTTGCTCCAAGCCCCATCCAAGCTGGCCTTGGACACTTCCAGGGATAGGGCAGACAGCCTGTGCCAGGGCCTCACCATCTTTGCAGGGAAGAAATTCTTCCTAATATCTGATGTAAATGTACTCTCTGTGAGTTTAAGGATTGCAGTCCCTAAACCCACAGCCTGCACTACTTGTCCTATCGCTATCTTTCCATTTAAAAAGTCACTCTCCCTCTTTTTTATAAGCCCCTGTCATGTACTAGAAGGGGCTCGAAGGTCTCCCTGGAGCCTCCTTCTCTCCTGGCTGAACAACCCCAGCTTTCTCAGCACCTCTTCTTTGAAGACAGGAAATACAGGGAGGATTTTCCCTCTACTTCATTGACTTACCCACCATGGAAATGTTCCCGTGAATAGACTGATGCCAATTTAGCATAAAAATACATTAAATATATTCCAGCAATTAAAAGTATTGGGTCATGATCTTAAAAGGGGCATGGTAATCATAGCTCTCTTAGAAGTTAATAGGATTTGGGCATGCTAGACCCTTTTCAAGAGGAAATCTCTAAGGGCCCCATCACAGCATATTTGGGTTTTACTGTGGGTAGGAAGTTTCTGCAAGGTGGACAGACCCACTTTGAGCAGGTGCTACTGTTGGCTGTGTGCTTGCAACACTTAAAAAGGAGGAAGCCTTTAGCAAGCAAACAACTGTTTAATTTTCCATAATCTCATTGTGAATTGCCTGCATCCAGGTAGTATATCTATATAAATATATACATACACACACATATATGGAGTTAATGTTTGCTCTTCTTTGCTTATAGAACCTAATTTATCGCACACACCAAATTATGTTGTCTCAGTTTCCTGATCAGATGACTTCCCAAAAAGGAACATCCTTAGAAACTTCAGTAAAGAATCTCCAGGGGCCATAGAATCATCTGCACTAAAATTTGAGAAACTCTCTCAATTTTTAGGCATCTTCCTGAACAATTAGTGCAAATGTGTTCCTCCTGTTTTCCTTTCACTATGCCTTTATAATTGTCCTTCTAGAATGATACATTAATGAGGCTTTTCTGTGATGGTTAGTTTGCCCCATGTTGCCTTTATGCTTGGATTCATTAACCAAATAGAAGGAGCAGCTTTGCAGCCTGTGAGAGGTGATTAGAGTTCCACAGGAGCCAGCCCAATCCACATGCAGGAATTCCGCTGCTGCCCACGGGACCGTTCACATTTGGAGGGTGGGCACTAGTGCTGCCAAATTATACTGGATGTGGAGGGCTGGAAGCTGGTATTTTCCATCCACTGGACACCCAAGCTGGGTCACAGTCCTGACTTTAGGATATTTCAGCAGAAATAAGCCCCTCCTCTGCCTGCCTTTGCCAGAGCTCTGAGTGTGCCTTTACCCTGTGCAGCTCTTGATGTCCTCAGTGAAATCTAAACTACCTTCAGCTCTTCTCAGACTCCTCTCTTCTTTTTATTTTGTGAGCAGCATCAGAGCCATAACCATTTGCTGGGGGCAAATGAAAAGACTCCATCAGCACCCCAAAGCCAGTAATTCGCTCTCCAAAGCAATGCTCTTGCTCACACAACTGCCTGTGCTGGCTGGCTGCCGTGGAGCACAAAAGAGTGGGAGCAGCAGAAGCCTGAAACATGAGATGTTCTTCCATGCAGAAGAGAAAGGAGTCAGCTCAGCTTCACCTCTCCCTCCCAGTCACACACAGCGTGGGCAAAGTTTGGAGAGCTCGGGTAAGCAGTTACCTGACAATTCCTGTCATTCCAACACTTGTAAGTGTGTATGACTTTATGTCCACGTACAAAGGAATCTGTACTCGTTCTGACTTCTTTATTGGTGGCCAGAATTTTATCCTGTGGGTTTTTTTAAGCCCAGACTCTATCCTGCTGTGACAAGACAATGAGCCACTCTGTGGTGAAATATTTTAGCTTTGAGGCTTTTTGCAGATGTAAGTCCCACAGAAATCAATTAAAGCCATTTGTTTCAGCCTCCTCTAAATATCTACACCAAACAAGGAGATTCCAGCTATGACAACTGTCTCTGACAGAGGCACAATCCCTCGGTTTGGCAGGTGACAAATTCTCTCTGAGGTAGATTTCTTCTAAAAACTGAGGAAAACAGAGGTTCCATCCTGCTGATGTAAATTGACTCATCTATAGATTGATGTGGATCCACCTCCTTTCACTTGCTTTTTCACCTCTAAGAACTCAAATCCATCCAATTATTTTCCCAGCAGCTGAGTGAACCACTGTTACCAACTCTTCCATGAAAGTCTTGGAGAGTGGATTTTTTTATCCCATCTACCTAGCTATTCTGTGCCCAGGGAATTAAGGTGCTGGCTAACACAATACTTTTTAAGTAGCCAGAATGGCTGCTCATTTTACCACAAAATTCCTTGAATTAGATTGGCCCAAATACGACTTCCTGTGGCTACAAATCACATACAATTTATGTGTTACATACATACATACAGACCAATTTTCACTGATGCTTTATTATAGAGTAGCCACTGTTTGAAATTGATCAGAAGAGTCACCGAGACAGATGGAGCTGACAAGCCAGACCTGGGATAGTTGGCATTTAGTAAAGCATATTCTCACTGGAAGTCGGAGATATTTCTAGTAAGGCAGCCCAAGGTAATGTAATGGCAATACCTTGAAGGCACGGCCCTTACGCAGTCTGTTAAAGCTCTGGACTCTGCAGATTGATAACGCTTTGGAGCCTTTATGAGAAAGGACCATCAAAGGAATACATGTGTACATATATAGATAATTTTTTTTTCATTTAAAGGGTTTAAAGCGCCTTTGGCCGCGGCGGGGGGCGGGGAGGCAGGAACGGAGCGGAGGCGGAACGGTCGGGGCGGTGCGGCAGTTTCCGGGGAGCGCTGCGGTGCGCGGCGCCGCCCGGAGTGAAGCCGTGTTGCACACAGGCGGGCGAGCATGGAGCCGGCGGCCGGGCCGCGCTGGAGTGGCATCTGCCCGGCTCCGGGGGGCGAGGGGCGCACCGGTTCGGGTCAGGGCTCCTCCGCGGCCGGGAGGGCCCCAGGGGCACAGGGCAGCTGGTCGGGGGCGGCTGGCGGCAACTGGATCACGACTCACCCCACGGTAGGCCGGGGCGGGGGTCCCTTGGTCTCTCGGGGGTCCCGCTCTCCCGCCCGGACCCTGCAGGATCCCCCCTCGCGGCTCTCGAGGTGCCCCGGGAGGGTTCTGCGGGGAGATGCCAATATAATCCATTCTATCGGGTTTATCGAGCGGGGCTCCGGCCCGTGGGTAGTTGGGGGATGCCACTGCCAGCAGTGGCGGAGGGTATAAATCACAGGATCCCGGCTGGGAAACGTAAATGCCTTAAACTCCGACTCCATCTTAATTTTTACCACACCGAAAACATGGAGGTGTTTAATTTGGCCATCGTGTTATGTTGATATATTGCAGCAAAAATAGGTAAAATTATTTTCCCCAACATAGGTAAAATTCCACAAAGCTAGAGTTGTTCCAGAAATAGTCGTGATTGGTTTTGTGTTTGTTTATTTTGCTTGCTTTTTTTTAAGTGCTAAAATATGGGGAATGTGGAAAAGGGAGCTTTTGAGATCCTGTCAGGAAATAAGTCCTGCTTTTTGATTCCTCCACTGGTTTGAAACTCCAGTGGCTCCGCTGGCTGTAGAGATGGTGTGTGCATTGTTAGTATAACCTGTGCTTTCCTTTATCAACGTTCCTCTTTGGGTCTCAGTTCACAGAAATGATGTCACTTGATGTGTCTGACAGCACTCAAGTCTACGCTGCCTTTTTGGTGTACCTGGACCTCTTGGAAGGTAAATCGGGAAGTGACTGTACCCCAGCCAATGCCTTTGCCCTGAGGAGCTGTTAAATTCATTGTTTGCACTGGGACAGGACCTTTCCTTGCAAAGTCCTTGGTGCCCATTTTGAGACTTTCTGTGCTGAAAGTCTCTATTTTCTGCCTCCCTGGAGCCTGTGCAAAGATGAGGGCCCGTTTCATCCAGCAGTTCCAGGTGCAGGTGTTCCAGGGCAAAGGCAGTCAGCATGGAAATAAAAGCAGAAGAGGAGGGAAGGAAAAGGAATGTAGGAAGGTGAAGTGACAAGTTCAGTGGTTGAGCTTGTAATAATCCTCACTTGTAGATTAATGTGAAGTTACTCAATCATAGTGTTTCACAAAAATCACCGTTTAGCAAATGGCTGCTGTTTTCTGGAAAGGGCAGTGATTCCTCTAGCAAAGAAAATCGTTTGCAAGTGTGGTAGCAGTAATTTATAACCACTGTACTAATATTATGTAACAATATAGTAATTTATAATAAATTGTAGGTGTTGTGCTTAGGGCCATGGCTTGGTGGAGGACCTGGCAGTGTCAGGTCACTGGTGGGACTCCATGATCTTGGAGGGCTTTTCCAGCCAAAATGGTCCTGTGTAATCCAGTGTTGTCTTCTGGTGTTTGCTCAGAGTGGAGCAGAGTTATGTGATATATAAACTTCTGCCTGGCTTCTTCCAAGTTGGCTCTATTGAAAAGGGACTGTGAGTAGGCAGCCAGCCAGCCTAAGAAAAATATTTCAGTTTTGCTTGGAGCCTGGTGCTTCTCGAGGTCAGGGAAGGGAGGGATTTTACAGTCCAGAAATTGCTGCATCTGTTGCTGTTACACCTCTGAAGAAGATGCCTTAGTAGTCTTTAAAAGAAGATTTCTGTAGTTCTGCAGCAAAAACTTCATCCTTATCCCTTCAAGCAGGAGGTTAGAACTGTGTATGGTCATTAACCATGCTTTTAGCACCTGCTACTTCAATCAGGGTGCCCATTCAGATGACTAAAGCTGCGTGGTTTTATGTTCTTTTTGCCTTCTGCAGAGCAGCTTTGTCAGACAGATTGCTGTTCACCACCCATCAGGGCAGCTCTGGAGCCAGCAGGCTGCTCCTGCTCCGTGGATTTCTTTAGCAGGATTGCTTCTCCGGAGGGGAATTTGGCAGATGGATGGAGTTGTCCTGTGAAGAGAGGGAGGGAAAACAAAACCTTAGATGCTAACTTAGATGCTGCATTTGTTATTTGACTGATTAAAACTTGTGTTTTGTGTTCTGCCCCTCTCATCCCCACCGAACCTTTCTAGGGAGGAACTGGCATGCGGTGCAGCCGGTGGGAGTGGCAGAGCTGCAGCTGGTGTGTTTGCATGCCCGTGCCAGGGAGCACGAGGGGCTCCAGGTGATGGTGCCAGTGCCTGCACACATCCTGATCAGCCACGAGAGGTGAGCCTGTGCTCAGTGCTTGTCTCGGGTTACCACTGACAGAAGATGGAGCACAGGTACATTTTACAGCCTGGTGATGGCTTGCTCAAGAGGGGAAGGAGGAGGAAATGGAGGAATATCAGAGGAAAGCAACCTCTCAGCCTGTAAGCAGAGTTATTTTGGGTTCTGCAGACACACAGGCAGCTTGGAACGTTAAGGAAACCTCGGCTTTGCATCAGTCTCTGCCTCTCCCTGTCTGGAAGTGGTTCTTGGAGGTCAAGCAGAAACTGATGCCCACTGATAAACAGTTCCTGTTGTCTGGAGTTGCATATGTGCTAGGAGATAACAGTGGACACCAAAGTAAGTGTTTGAGAGACGAGGTTAGAACACAAGACCTTCACAGCTTATGTTTTGAACATTCTTGTGCTGATTTTCTACTCTGGGAAATGCTTTCTGAGTTGCTGGACTTGAAAGGACCTAAGAGGAAAGAAATGCTCAAGGAGCTGACTAAGAATCAGCTTTTTTTTATTGTCAAATTTGTGGATAAGCCTTGTATGGTTTGATTTGCTTTTGTTTTCAAACTATAACTTGGCTACTTAGAACAGGAAACTCCTCCTACTTTACATCTAGAGTCTCATGTGCCTGTGATTTTTGTCTTAATTTCCTCACACACGCAAAAGCAATTCTTCAAGCAGAAGACAGCCCAGCCATGAATTTGTTACATTATAGATATTTACAGCCTAGCAAACTTCCACTTCAGTAATTTTACAGTCTATTTTAACTGGCCCCTGGAGCAGCCTCAGACACAGTAAGATTTACTCTCTGATAAAGGCTGCCTTCTGTGACTGGTGTTTGCCATGGTGACTCTTAAGACCTGAACTATTTCAGCAGCATCATACAGTTGTACAATTTTCAGTTTCTTCTGTTCCCACTCCTGCTAGGAGCTGGCTCAGGGCTGCCTTTACAAATCTTACTGGTTTTTGCTTTCTCTTGCTCTGTGGGCAGCAGCCTGACACAGTGGTAGGTAGCTAATTAATTGCACTTTCTAGATGTGTGTGTGCACTCTAGGAGTGATGGTTTTGCTTTTTATTTTGGGTTTTAGAAGTGACAGATCAATGTCTTGCTAACAGACTTACCATAATTTTGCTGTTTGTTGGGTGAGGGGGAAGAAAATGATTTACTAGATATTGATGGGGTTTAGTACTATTTCTGTGCTGAAAAAAAAGTTATATTTGCAAGTATTGGTCAATCACTCCTGGGGGCTTGGTGTTGCAGAGAATTGTGATGTGATCTCCACAGCAGAGGAAAGCTGAGAGGCCTTGCAGGGTGAAATGCTGAGTGCCATTCAGCCTGTCTGCAAGCAGGAGATTTGTGTGTGTGTATGAAAGGGACATGCTGCAACTCTCAGCTCAGACAAGATTTTAGGTGGAAATAGAAGGCAGCCAGTGAGGATGTGGGATCTTTGAGGAATTCCACCTACATGCTGAGCTGTTGTGCTTGGTTAATATAGCGTGTTTCCACCTGGGCTGAAAACTTGGATTCCTGGCACTGGGTAAAGGCTAGGAGTCTGTTCTGATTGACTTCTAATGACAGACATTCCACTGCATGCATGTCCTATCTTTTACTGCATCATTGGAGCTTTCCAGGGGGAGCCTCTGCACTTGTTTGTTCTGTGGTGATGCTGTTTGCTCTGCCTCTGGCACCGGAGTGTCTGGAATCCAGTCCTGGAAGGATGTGTGGTGGAGAGGCAAAGAGTGAATGCATCACATTGATTAAAAGTACAGTTTGTGACTAGGGTTTGCTGCAGAGCAAGGACACAGGGTGTGGTGTCACTAAAATGAGCTGAATCCCAGGCTGCAGTGCCAGGTGTGTCCATAAAAGCCTGTATGTGTTCAAGATCCATGGATGTCGTCAGGCTGGGAGGTTGTATTTGTGTACAGCACTTGTATTTGTGGTGTTGAATGTGCATCTGCATTTTGTTCAAAGCAGTGCTTTGGGGTTTTGTGTTACCTGCCAAAAGCAGGGGAGGAGGTATGAGTACAAGTGAACGCAGCTGGATTAGTGTTGAAAAGAAGCCCTTGGAGGGATTTGGGAAGGTGAAAATGTTCTGTCTTTATTCTGGGCCTGGAACTGTGCTAACTGCAAAAGAATCCAGTAACAGCAGCATTTATGGGCAGCACTTCCTTGTTTAACCAGTAGGGCTTGGAAGTGACACCTTGAAATCAGACTTCCATCTTCATTCTGCTTTGTGTTTTTTCTTATTGGTAGAAGGAAGAAGGTGATTCACTAGAAAATAATGGATTTTAGTACTACGTGTGTGCTAAAAAAGATCTCATATTTTGCCAGTATTAGTCAGTCACTTTTGTGGGGCTTGGTCTTCCAGAGAAATACAGTGGTGGTTCTCTACTTCAAATCTATGTCAGCCAAGCTCTGCCTTCCCAGGTGTCTCATGAAGTTCCCTACTTGGCTGCCACTGAGAAGTGTGTCCTTAAAAGGCCACAGGAAGGTTGCTGTCGAAATTACCAGCAGGACACCTAGGCAAATGACAAATATGGGTGCCCTACAAAAAATAAAATATATTCAGTTTTTTTTAGCCTATTACAAAATTTCTTCATGTCCAGTTTGAGCATGACAGTTAACTGCTGAAGGCAAAAGCTGTTCTGCTTCCTAAGGTCACTGTCCACTTCTGCAGAGCTGGGTGGAAGCTGCTCATCCAGCCGTGCCAGGGTAGGGCTACACAGGAACCCACTAAATTACAGAATTATGGGCTGTGGAGCAGAGTGTCTCGAGAAGTGGCTTTGTGCTCTGTATTCTTCAGATGAAGATTGCTGAGTCTTCTGTGAGCGAAGCCCTGGGGAATAAGATGCAATTTCTGTCTGTCTTGGCCTGCTCTGTCCCACACACAGCTGGCTGAGGCTTGGAGAGCCTCTGAATTCAGCAGGGACTCGTGCTTGCTGGAGGAGTTTGTAGGTGCATAGGCTGGGGTGTGTTTGGTGCCCACTGCAGCACCTTAGTGCACCTTGGTACCGCGCTGTCCGTGCATTCCAGAGCTGTGGCTCCCCACAGGGGAGGAAGCACTCGAATCCTGGGAGAGCTGCTTCAGAGCTGGCAGAAATGACTTGCATAAACCAAGCTCAGCAGGTTAGGAGAGCTCACAGTGTTGACAGCTGGAATTTTAGATAGACTGGAAAGCCTTGAGCCCTCAGGTCCCAGATCTAATAGAACTGGGCACTGTCCGTCCTAGACGAATAACTGTCTAAGCAAAATGTTGCAGATAAACTGTCAGATTAAATGACACATCACTGCTCTGTTTGTATTTTGTGTACAAGTGTTGTAAATGAAGGATGAAGTTGCCTGAGGTCATGGAGACCTGTGAAGTTTGGGAAAGGCTTATTCTGTTAAAATGCTAACTTACTTTAGAAAAAAGCAATACATAAATGTTTTGTTTTAAAGCTGATAAGCATCCTGAGAGGGAAATCTGAGGACTGGAATTTACTGTCTTCAGAGTCTGTAGATTGTGAAATAAATCTTGTTATAAACTGAAAAATCTTGTTATTTTAAAGCACTGGAAGTGTGATGTGCATCTTGCATCCTCTTCACAGTTTTTTCAGTAACTTCCTTGCTATAAGCATAATTTTACTCATGCAGTAAATCACACATTGAAAATATAATTAGTGGCTCCTAAATGCAAGCTCTTTATTACTATTTTTATTTAATTTTTTAAATTTAATATTTTAAATGAGATTGCAGCTCCCACAGCAGAGTTGGTTATGCAGTACTGTGGTTGAACATCCAGTAGTGTGTCCTGTAGAACTTTGCTGAACTTTGATACCTCCCTTTTGCGTGGTTTCTCTTGTTTTCTTCTTGAACTTCCATGGAAAAAGATCTTTATATTCCTTAGGGTTTCAGTTCCTTCTCCTGACCAGTGTGGCACGTGGTGTTTTATTTGCATTTATTTTTTTCTTTCCACTACAAAAACTGAGTTTCTTCTAGCATTCCCAGTTCGAGTGTTTTGGGAACAAATCCCAAGGAGTAGTGGTGTGCATTGAAGGTGTGCACACCTTCTCCCAGCCCCGTGTGCTCCTTCCCACACATTTCAAGGCACTGGGTTAATGCTGGTGCCTGCCCTGCAGCAGGGCCTGGAGCAGCATTCCTGATGGTGAGCTGTGCTGAAGTTTGCAGTGCTGGCTAAATCCAAGCAGTTGTGCTCTCTGGGAGGTTCCTGTGCCATGGTGCTGACCCAGGCTGGGGCAGTGGCACGCTCCGGAGCCTGGGGTAATGATCCCTGCAGTGGCACAGAGAGCAGCTTGTGTGCACTCTGCAGCCCTGCCTGGCGAGCAGGGGAGGGAGCTGGTCAGGCTGGCCAAGCCTGCACGGAATTATTCATCCAAGTATAAAGGGCAGATTGAAAGCCCTTGGCTTTTATGGGATGGAAGGCAGTAGTTCCATTTCAGCTCAATGGAGCTCTATGCAGCCTCCATAAAACTGCTCTGAGCTTGCAGAGGGACGCTGCTTCTCAGAGGCATTGCATGGGATGTGCCTCTGACATGCTCTTTTGTTCATCACAGAACTTGCTGCTTGAATTCTTCATGATTCTGCCCTTGGTTGGTTTTTGCAGAGTCAGTTGAAACCTCAGGGTCACCAGCTGTACACCTGGTTCTTTCTCCCAGAGAAGAGGGCAGTGTTACTTTGTTAGGAGCAGATATTGGGGAACACCACACAGATTTCTGATGGGTGTTGAGGGCCTAGGTAGTGCCCTAGGGGCACTAAAATTAAGATGGGGGAAGGATGCAACATTCCCCTCTGCTCTCTGGATGGATTTGTATGGATTTTCTTGTTTTGTTTTGAGATTTGTTCTATTTTAAAGCTATTAATTGCCACAGTAATAGAAGACCAGGTCAGCTCGCTGCCATCATTAAGTTTGAATGCAGCAGTAATGACAGATGCAGGATGACATTGCTATTGCTGTTCTCTTAGCTGCAGTGCTCCTTGCACAATGTTAAGTAAGTTAAACCTGCTCCTGTGACTAATTCTTTGGTAGAAAAAAGCAATCCCTACTGACTCTAGTCTGTAGATAACTAGGAAGCCTTTCCTAAGCCCTTTTTCTAATGCAAAGTGTTTTAGAAATGCCAGCTCTTTGGATAACAGTGTGTTTGAGGTGAAGTCCTTTGCATCTCCTGGAACATGAGGTGAATGTGAGTTTGCTTCCTGGGTGGAAACTGAGGGCTTTGCCCTGCTTGCATTTGGCCTGGTGGGAGCAGATCTGGATTTGAGTGAACATGCAGGCACCCTGAGGTTTTTAGAACTGGGCTTTCAAATTTCACTGGAAACTTTACAGTGCATGATCTTCAACAAATAAGAACTCTTATTAAAAATACTTAGTCTGATTCTACTTGTGTGGCTTCTATGAAACTTTAGAGTGTTTCTTGTGGTGTCTGTATTCCCCTAACTTCAGTTATTTTTCTTTCACAGTGCCTTTGTTCAAGAGGTACCTTTCTTGTGGGGGATGCCGAGGGCTTCTGTGCTGCCTGTTTTAACATTCTCTGGCTTTTCATCCTGTGGAGAGGGAGAGGAGGGGAAGGAGTAGTTGCAGGGTATTTTAGCTTAGATTTCTCACTGTGCATGCAGCAGCACATTCGGTTATTCTGTGCACCCTCCAGGGGCTTTAGATATTTTTTTTTACCAGGAAGTCATTGGCATAAATCCCAAGAAGGTGGCACGGGTAGGGGTGTCTGTCCCTGATGCCTGTTACCAGGCTGAGCCCGTGGGTGAACATGTGCTCAGGTGATGGAGTGTTTTGTCTGCTGTCCTTGAGGAGGTGACAGAGTGACACAGTGCATTCTTCCAGCACAGGCTTTACTTGAGACTGTAGTGAAAATGAGCTGAGCTTTTACTGAGACCCTGCAGAACAGCAGGGACTGTTTCTCAGCTGCACCTTTTCTTGTGTCAGGTCTCTCCATTCTGCTGAAAACTGGCTGTGCAGACAGTGGAGTGGGCATGCTGGAATTCCTGTGGAAAAGGAGAACCCAGAGAGAGCCAGTCCATGCCAAAGGCTTGACCCCACAGCTTCTGTGGGGCTCACACTGTTGGAGCACAGCTGGGGAACCAAGCCTAGAGTGATCGTGGGCCCCTTGCTGTCAGTGTTCCATCAGTTATCAGTAGTTCCAGAGTGTGTCCTGACACAGCTGTGACTCAGGGGGGAAAGGCTGCTCAGGGTGCTGGGGAATGTAGGTGGTCAAGGCTGTTGGCATCTGCCAGGCTGCTGGATGCACTGAATTCCTCTGTTCCACTGATGTTTGACACTTTCAGAAACATTAAATTACTTCAGCAAATTCATCTTTTATAGTTGTCATCACCTGTATGGTGTAGCAGATTGTACTGGTCACTAAGGAGCTTATTGGTAGCCATTAATTGGGTAATTTAAATCAGCTGGCTCTGTTGGGGGTGTTACCACATGGGCTTCTTGCCTAGGACTTCATTTCCATCATTGACTGCAGCTGTTTGTGAGATGGGCAGCCTTGAAATAAAGGCTTCTTGCCTCGTTTAGGATGTCAAACGTGCATTCTTTGAATTTCAGAAGGCCAACAAGGCTTCATGCTTGCTTTATTTTTCCATAGACAGCATTAGGTGCATTAAAAAGATTACAAAAGCTATACCTTTCCTGCAGTATTTCATCTTCCATCGTGGCAGGCAGCGAGCGCAGTAAAATCAGAGGTTCCGTGGCTCCTTTGCAATGTCTGCTGGTGCAGAGGAAGGCTGTGAGCAGGCTGGACACAGAGGCTGCTGGGGATGCCTTCAGGGGAGGAGGGCAAGGGATGATGATGTCTGACACAGACTTCCTGAATTCCAAAGCTTATCCCTCTAAAAGATAGCCTCTCACCACTTTGCAGATGTGCTGCAGTGCACTGTGGCTACTGTGCTATGCATGAATGAGAGCCCTTGTGTTGGGGCTGCCTGTGTGGAGGGAGGGGGGAAGGGGAAGAGGGTGCATTTGCAGTTGTCATTCTTCATCTGTGGACAGCAGAGTTAGCAGATCATCCTGATGCAATGGCGTGGCTTTGTGCTCCTTACATAAATCCTGGAACTCTTGTCTCCTGAGAAGGAAGAAGGAATGCAAAGAAATGTCATTAATCTGTTGTCAGGACCTGGCTGCTTTTGGGATCATGGGGCATCTTTGAAGTCATAGTTGCTAAATAGGGGGAAATAAAATCTCGGGTGTCTATGCTTGGCAGTATAAAAAGAAATCATGGGTATCAGAAATGTAGATCTAAGTAAGGCCTCACTGTTCCATCCCTCCTCCTAATAGACTATGAGGAAAACCAGTGACAGGTATTAAAGAAAATAGGAAGGAGCTTCTGCCCTGGCTGACAGGTGAATCCAGGCCTCTGCTTGAGTCTGCTCTCAGATACAGCATTGTCCACACTCAACACAAGTTTGGTTTCTTATGCTCTCAATATATCTCTCCTGGGTAGCTGTGGCCTTTAATTTGGCGTTTTATCATTCATTCTATATTGCATTTGCAGGCGAAAGAGAGATTGATGTCCACTGCTTCATGGGTTGTTCTTTCCTCAGGGGTTCTCTGCCAGCAGTCTGGCCTTGCCAACTCAGAGCTTTCTCCAGATACTTGGCTGCTGAGGGTGGTGAGGCACAAGGTGCTCAGAGAAGCTGTGGCTGCCCCATCCCTGGAAGTGTCCAAGGCCAGGCTGGACAGGGCTTGGAGCAAACTGGGATAGCAGAAATGTCCCTGCTTGTGGATTGAACTGGATGAGCTTTAAGGTCCCCTCCAACCCAAATAATTTCACGATTCTGCATGTGACAGTTGGATTGTTGCTCTCTGCATGTGTCAGGAAGGAGGTCTGTAATCTTTTCCCAGGCTCTTGTCCCCTGCCAGGGTTTTGGCAGGACATNAAGGTGCTCAGAGAAGCTGTGGCTGCCCCATCCCTGGAAGTGTCCAAGGCCAGGCTGGACAGGGCTTGGAGCAAACTGGGATAGCAGAAATGTCCCTGCTTGTGGATTGAACTGGATGAGCTTTAAGGTCCCCTCCAACCCAAATAATTTCACGATTCTGCATGTGACAGTTGGATTGTTGCTCTCTGCATGTGTCAGGAAGGAGGTCTGTAATCTTTTCCCAGGCTCTTGTCCCCTGCCAGGGTTTTGGCAGGACATTGTGGTGCTGGGGGTACCTCTGCACAGGGGCTGGAAGCGACGGGAGCCGGAGGTTCTGAGCACAGAGTAAATTCCTGCCAAGTAAACCTGCAGACAGAGCCTGCTGAGGTGGCAGTGAGCCCAGGAGTAGATGTCCCATTACCTGAAGGAGTATCTTGCAGTGTTCCTGCTCTCCAGTGGCCAGCACACTCTCTCACCTTATTTGTTGTGTTGTTAGGAAATGTGCTGGAGTGGGAGGGCTGGAATGGTGCTTTTCCCAGCCGTGGTATCTCTGTTGCATGAAGTAACTGTTGTGTTGCCTTGCTGTGTGTCTGGGCCAGTGGTGCAGGCAGGAGGAAAGGCCCTCCTGAATTTACCAGGCTGGATTATGCACGGCTCAGAACACAGATGGATCCTTAAGAAGGTCATGGGCTTAACAGCGAGGCTTTCCAGGCTGCTGCTCATTCTCTGCCACGTTCCATTTGGCTTTTATTAGAGGATCAAAGGGGTTCTGAGGGAAGATGGTGATTGAAGTCTGAAAGCTGCTGCCTTTAGAGAGAGCCCTGTTCTCAGCTGCAGTGCCTGGCCTCAGAGATGCCTGTGCTCTGCTGGGTGAGCTCTCCAGGGTGCACGAAGCCAGGACTGGTTTATCCTGGTGCACAGCTGAACTCCCCCTGGAATGTAACCTGTGCCAGCAATCTCAGAGGAGCCCTCTTGCACCTGACATGTGGGGGAAGGGTCTGTCTCTGGTCACCACACTCCTTTCAGAACCTGCTCCCCAGTCAGACCAGGAATCCAGGGACTCCAGGGATCAGTGTTGTCCTGAGCTCTGAACCGAAAAGTAACTGGCATGTTACTCTTAAAATAAGCTAAACAGGAAAAATTGCATAACTTTGTCTTGAGCTTTTAAGGAAGACATTATTTGGGCTGACTGTTCTGAAGAAGGACATTAGTCTTGTGGCTTCTAGTCTAGACAGGGAGGTAGAGAAACCTGGCTTGGGCTCCTGGGCCTTCCACAGTCTGGCAGAGACCTGTGGCACAGGGACTGGAAGACTTACCTCTGCAAATGGAACAAGTGTTAATTATTCAGTTCTCCAATTGAACAGCAGGTGTTATTTAATGAGATTTCTTATATAAGTCTACTGAAAACAGGGCCAGTAGAGATTGCCATGCTAGGATTGTGGTGGATGAGGGATGGCTGAGGCACGTGCACACAAGCACACCTAAACAAAGCTTAGGAAGCATGTGTTGAGCAATTTCCAGCAGAGATGTGTGTGACTGATTCTGTTATTTTCTTTTGTCGCTTGATTACACAACTTTGGATTTTTATTAGAACAGATATTATGCTCACTTTAGTGAGCACACTAGTGCTTTAGTGAAGACAAGTTTGCAGAGTGAAAACAGGCTGAATAAAAGTGGTGCTGTTCTACCTTTGTGCCATCGTAGGTGGTTGTGGACTCCTTTCTAAGTGATTTTTTTCCTCTCCTAGGTTAAGGGAAATACTGAAGAAAGCCTCTCTCCCTCCAGAGGATCCTGACACCCTGCTGTCAGTTACCTTGGCCATAGTTGAGACAGACTCCACAATAGTCTACTATAAAATGACTGATGGCTTTGTAATGCCAGATCCTCCCGGTGATACTGAAGATGTGGATAATAAACAGTGGAGGAAGAAAAGAAAGAAACTTCTCAAATGATTGGGACAGAGAAAACAAAACATTTCTTGAACTCCTGTCCTCAAACCCAAACAAATGCAGGAACTGATGTATGTGAGTAAGTGGTGTGCTAAAGTCTGCCTTGGCATATCAAGGATGTGTTCAGGAAGAGCAGAGGCTTGTGCAGCTGCACTGTGATGAAATGCCATTTGGGGTACGAAGTAAGTCATGCTTTGACACAGATCAGTCCTGACTAATAAATACACTTGGGAAGTGTTTGCAGAGCCTGTGTTTTCTCTCTACCTGCTCAGGTACATAACAGAATAAACATGTCCTTACCCATACTGTAAATATTGGTTACAGGTAAGTCTGGAGGGCTTGTGGCACGACTGAAGGGTTTTGTAGTTTACAGAGTGTCTTTGTCTTAGCCCTGTCAGAAGCACTCATGCTGCCCCCCAGGTTACATTTCTGAACGTTGCTTTCTTCCCTCTGCTTTTGGAGAAAAGGCTCTTCCACAGAAGTACCTTATTTTAATTTTTTCCCTGCAGAGGAATTTTTTCTCTGCTGATTATAGCAGCACCAGAGGCAACTAGAACACCAAAGTATGTTACCATCTATGCTGTAAGAGCACACTAGTTACCTGCTTCAGGCACCAGCTAGCTTTCTAAAGCCATTGTCATTCCTAGGATTTATTTCATTGTGTCTTTGGACATAGCGTCTGCATATTGAAAGTGATTGCCCAGGAGGTGCTTCAGCTCGGAGTTAAGAGCAAAAAACCTGACTTTCAGTTTCTTCTGCAGGAATTTTCCACATCTTTTGCATGAAGGTCTTTTCCAGGTTAAACTTAGAGGTCTCTGGCAATCAAATAACATCCCAGAGCAGCTTCTTGAGCACAGGGTTGTCTGTGTGACAGCTGTGTGGCCAAGGATCACACATTCAGAAGGTGAAGCACAAGAGGTTTTCTTCTTGCATGGGTATAAGAATGCGAGAGAATCCAAAAAACCAAGCTGGAAATGAAACACCATTTAAGCTTTGCTCTCCCTGGGACTAGAGTGGATGTTTCTGTGGCTGTGGAGCTTGATGCTAGTTTGGCCAGATGTGCTGGGAGGCAGAATGACCCTGCAGGGGGTCCTGCACACCCTTGGAGGAGGTGTGTCACTGTCAGGCAGAGCTCTGCAGGACACCTTTATCCCAATACAGCCAGGGGAGGCTCGGCGTCTGTGGGTTTCAGTCATGGAGAAAAAGAGGGGTTTTTTGCCTTTCTCAGCATTGCTCCCCTCGTGGAGGAAACCATCATTTTACTTAGGTTTGATGCCTTGAAGGGGTCCCAGTGTGCTGACTCCTGCCATGCTGCCTGTGACCTTGACGTTGATATTTCCTGGGATCCATGGCTTATTCCATGAAGCAAGTGTTACACTGGGCTAGGCTACCTGCCACCAGGTAAATTGTCCTTGTTACAAGCTGGGAAGTACTTCAGCCCCTCAGGAAAAGAGCTGGTTTGTGTGAATGAGGCTGTAACAAACATGGCATGTGGCAGATTTGGTATTTAAGCGACACATGCTTAGCCCTAAAAGCAAATTCCTTTGCATTTGCTTCAGTTTCTGGGAAATACTGCCAGTTTGCAATTTGCTGCATGACTGATGCTTGGCTTTACCCTTCATTTTCTCATTTCTGTGCACAGAAAAAGGAACATAACTTGAGCCTCTGTTTCTATACACTGAAAACTGCTGACCCAGGCTTCACAGGTCAAATTGGAGAAACTGTGTCTGAAGGCTTTGATTTCTGTTTCTTGTGTCCCACTGAGAAATGATTATATGGGCCTTTTTCCAGCCTCCTTAGATTGTGGTGATTCTTTATTTCTGAGGGAAAAAAAACATGGAAGAACTAATAATATCACAGCACTGTTTGTCCCATAGGTATTACAGTGTAAACACAGGGATGTTAAATAAGCTTGGAGCCAGCTGTGCTGTTCCTTTACATTCCACTGAAGTATTTCTCTCTGTCAAGTCAACAACACACAGACTGAAGCCTCTGGTCTTCCAGGCACTGAATAAAGATGGGAGGAGACTTCCCACAGAAGTGTATCAGTTCAGAGCAGCAGCACATTAACATTCCTGAATCCATAGCATCCTGGTCCTGTGCCCAAAGTGTTCCAGCATAAGTCTGCTTTAAGTGTTTGTGAGATATCTGTAAGTGTGAGCCATGGCACTGCTGCCTATCCAGCACTTATTTCAGCCCAGAAGATTTTGCAGGCTCCATACTGCTATCTTTTTGAGGTTTTTTAGGTTTTATTTGCCAAGCACAGCTTGATAACGTTTTACTGAATGGCCCTGACCAACAGAAGGTGTTTTAAAATCCAGAGAGTATCATTTTGCAGTAGATTATTGTTCCAAGCCTTTCCTCTCTGTGGAGAGATGTTTGCATTGACGCTTCCCCACCGAGTCAAGAATGACAGAAAAGCAAAGGGCTGTTTTGGCCTGGCTTTGACAGCAGGACTCTTACATAAGGGAGCCTTTGCTTATGCAAACTGTGTCTCCTTGAGGCACTGCTGGCACCATCACCCACCTCTCCCGGATGCAGCCTCACTGTTTGCAGCGCACACAGAACATTTCATGCAAAAAAATGCTGGTGGAGAGGCAGGAGAGCCTTGTCAGGTCCATGAGGAGGAGCTGTGGTTGCCAGCAGTGGCCAGGAGAGCTCCCACACCCCTTTGTGAGCCCACTCTGAGCATGGGGGCTGTTTGGGCAGCAGCTCCTCCCATGGGGGTCTCCCAGGCCTCCATAGCTGCCTGTGCTCTGGGGCAGTGCAGGAATCTCTGGCTCAGCCTGTGTCTCTGCTTCCTGGGCATGCCAGCATGGCAGCAAGGCAGGTAAAGGGGTGTTGCTTCCACATCTTAAGCACAGTCCCACCCCCTACAAAGTGGCCCTCAGCATCTCTAAAAAACACTTCAGTTCTTCAGAAATCACTGGAAGGAACATGTGGGCTCTTGTAACCCATCCTTGATCTCAGCACAATTTTCCACAGGATCTCCTGCTGGGACACAGCAGTGACATATCAATAATACTGCTAAAGCTAAGCCATCTTCCTCTTTTCTGTCAGCAAAAGTTTTTTGTTTAAAACTTTTTTTTTCCTAATAAAGAATCCATATGAATTTATTAATCGGCCTACTAGTGTTGCAGATCTATAGGAATTAGATGTTTAATAGCTTGTCCAAGTAGTTTTCAGCAGATTTCAGTATCAACTAGCCTGCAAGCCCTGTTCTGTGTAAATGGATTACTTGTTAACCTTCCCTAGTCCTCCAGGGACAGGACCTGAGGGAAGGCTGGACATCAGGAAGAGGTTCTTCCCCAGAGGGTGCTGGGCACTGCCCAGGCTCCCCAGGGAATGGGCACGGCCCCAAGGCTGCCAGAGCTCCAGGAGTGTTTGGGCAACGCCCCCAGGGATGCACAGGGTGGGATTGTTGGGGTGTCCTGAGCCAGGAGATGGACTGGATGATTGATCCTTGTGACTCCCTTCCCACTCAGGATATTTCATGCTTCTATAAATAGCTGCAGCTGCAGCTCATATTTCAGAGTATCCAGGGAGCTGATGGCTTTTCCGTTTCATTCCCTCATTTCTCAGATGCTCCCACTGAGACCCCAGATCCCTGCCTGCAGCAGACCTCACTGAATTAATGATGCTCTGACTCCTGCTCAGCTCCATGCTGGGTGTTGTGTTTGCAGCACTGACAGACAGAATTCATTGCCTCATGCCTCGTTAGTCATTCTTTGCACCCCCACCTGGCTACATGTTTCTCCTCATGTATCTCGCCTGGCCATCAAGCTCTCAGTGCCAAACTAGAATGGCTCTGCTCCTCTTTTTCATGGCTTTTTTATTCCCCCTCTTTCTCACTGCTCTAGTCATCTCAGCAAATTTCTTACTATTGTTCACTGCCCTCTTGACCCACATTTCATACCCTTAGTTACCCTCAAATTTATCTTTCCATGCTACCTGGAAACACCTCTTTCTTCCCAAGCTCCCTGTCTTCTGCTGGGGTGCCCGGGTGGTCTATGAAGAGGCATCTATGCCTTTCTCTGCTCCAATGCAGGTACCAACTGATCCTCTCAATTTCCCCAGACCAATCCCATTTACCACTAAAAATTCGGGCAAATTCTGAAGCAAAGTCTTGTGAGCCCTGTGCCAATGTCCAACCAACAGAGATTTCACAGAATATCCTGAGCTGGAAGGGACCCACAGGGATCATGGAGTCCAGCTCCTGGCCCTGCCCAGACACCCCAACAATCCCAGCCTGTGCATCCCTGGGAGCGTTGCCCAAACGCTCCTGGAGCTCTGGCAGCCTTGGGGCCGTGCCCATTCCCTGGGGAGCCTGGGCAGTGCCCAGCCCCCTCTGGGGAAGAACCTTTCCCTGAGCTCCAGCCTGAGCCTGCCCTGGCCCAGCTCCAGCCCTTCCCTGGGTCCTGTCCCTGGGCACAGGGAGCAGAGATCAAAAGGCCCTCTCTCCTGGAGAGCGCTGCCTTCACGGGGCAGGGTGGCTGTCACCCCCTTTCCATAATGCCAAACACGCCCATTAACATCCGGCATGGATGTCAGCCGCATAAATCCGCCTGGAGCTGCTGGCTGTGTCTGCGCCAGAGGGCGCTTGGAGACTGCCAAGCCGGAGTCCTCCTGCTCTGGGAGTGCTGGAGCTTTGCAGAACTCCCCTTACACACCTCTCCTGCTTCTCCTAAACAAAAGGAGGGGGATAAACCCTGTCAGCAGAAACACCTGCGATGGCAATTCTTCCTACCTGAAGGAAATGGTATTACTTAAATCTTCCTGGAGAAGGACTTTGGACAAGGGAATGTCGTGACAGGACAAGGGGAATGGCTTTAGGCTGACAGAGGGCAGGATTAGATGGAATATTGGGAAGGAATTGTTCCCTGTGAGGGTGGTGATGCCCTGGCACAGGGTGTCCAGAGAAGCTGTGACTGCCCCATCCCTGGAAGTGTCCAAGGCCAGGCTGGACAGGGCTTGGAGCAACCTGGGCTAGTGGAAGGTGTCCCTGCCTATGGATGAGCACTGGATGAGCCTTAATGTCCCTTCCAGCCCAAACCATTCCAGGATTCTGTGAGGATGATTCTGTGAAGCAGCAGCTTGTGTGGAGGTTGCAGGAATGCAGATCATACAAGGGTACAGATACACCAGTTGTTGCCCACTTCTCCATCTATTAGCAGAAACCCAAGACTTTGGGGTGTTTCAACCCCTCCTGATTATCTGGATCCTCTGCAGCGGATTTTTTCACCCCAGAGCTTGAGGCAGGGTGTGAAGCAAGGGCAGCCTCGCCACAAGTTACAGCAAAACACTGCAAAAGAGTCTTTTAGCCATCCAGCACTTCTCTGCTGCCTGCATGTCTTAGACACTGCAGTAGCCTCCAACTGAACAGCCAGCTTATCAGGCTTCTCCAGACCTACCCCACTCCTCACATGTTCCCATTTAATTCCTCCTCATATGATATAAAATTATATCCTCTGTGTTAGGAGTTGACCCCCGCACGACAGTAATGCCAGCTGCCCACCCACCTCCTGCCCAGAGCCTTGCAGTGCTCTTAGATTCAGCTATGCATGTTTTGAAAGCCTAGAGTACATATCCAGAGGGAAAATTGCAGCTTGAACCTAGCCATAAAAGATCATATTCACTATAAAAGAACATAAGATGACATAAATAATACAGTACTGTACAAAAGAAGTGGCCGAGAGAGATGAGAAGTACTTGCTGTGCTTAAAAATGTTACATTCTGCAGGAAATTGTAGAGTGAAAAAAGAAATTGGTCATTCTCCCAGGAAAATCTGATTTACTGAAAAAAATCAAAATTGAAAGTAGAAGAAAAGTATAAAATCACTTGGAGTTCAGCATTTAAAATACATTGCTTATTTTCCTGAGAGGCAGGTTGTGGCCAGTCAGACATTTATAATCATCCCTAGGAAGGGATGGGCTGAGCTGGTGCCCTGACCAAGGTAATGGTAAATCAAAATTATCCAAACAGAGTGATCCTAATTATGGGCAAAATGGGTTAAGAAATGAGAGAGTATGATAGATGAGAAAGTGCTTAGAAGAGAAATAATGAGTCATAGATACCAAGGAAAGCATCAGAGTGGAAGGAGGTGAACTCATGGACTTGTTCAAAGGTTGATCTTGGGTCTGGTATGGTTTGTGTTCTAATTGATGGTGTTGGACTAAACCTAAGGACAAAGTTGATGAAGTGACAAGGCAGCAAAAAATATGGAAAAATATGGAACTTCTGTGTTGTAAACTTTGGGTTCCAGATTAGGACAAATGGAAACCAGGCTTTGAACATACTGGTCACACTCAGCAAAGGGCCACCACATAACAAGGCTGTGAGAAGACAGCTCTAGGACCTCTCAGGCAAAACATTCCCAGCAGAGCTGTGTAGCCCAGTAGGCCCAGCACTGAGCAAGGCACCTGCCAGCCTTGGGCACCCAGGGCCCATCAGCCAGGCTGGGGCACGGCGGGTGCCCCCAGAAGAGAGGGGTGCAGCACCTGCTGTGGAGTCAGAGAGCGCAGCCAGGACTTTGCACAGGCATCTGCTCTGCTCAAAGGTTTCTTCCCCACCTGGTCAAACTCACTTTTCATGGAAGTGGAGGCAAAGGCGTGGGATCACACCACGGTGAGGAACACCAGTTCAGCCGAGGCTCAGCTGGTCCCTCAGCCATCAGAGGGTTACACACACAGACCCTTTTCACCTGGCTGGGAGTGAGGGAGAACCAACACAGGCTGCCTCACACAGTGTGGAGTTGTGTTGGGATTACAGGGTGGTTCTCCTGGGAAGGGGAAGGTCTGGCTTAGATGAATAATCAGGTGAGTGATTTCCCCTCTTGTCTTGTATTTCCTGTTGAAGCTCTACGTGGACTCAAAGGTTTGCTGGGAGAGCTGAGAAAAAGGGTCAGTAGAGTATTTGCATCCAGGAATTTCGTTTCAAGACTACCAGGAGAAATACAGGCTGGGATCAGAGCTGACTGGAAGTAGTTTTAAAGTGTATCTTTTTAAACTCAGCTATTGAAATGTGTTGTCAAAGTAATGCATTCGCTTAGAAGAGTTTTAGCAGAGCAAAGGGAATTTACATAGCAACATAAAAAAGTCTGGGTGGTAATTTCCCCAGGTCAGAGTAATTCCCATCTATCTTGTTCCCCAGCAGCATCTTTAATTTCTGGAGCCTCACAAAAAGCCTGTGTGAGGAAAGGAAGAGAATAATTAGCCAAGCTTTTTTGTTGTGAGGTTGTAGGGACTGGTCTCTCCAACATTTGTTACTTGGTTGAATCGTTTTGTTCTAGTGGGTTGATAGAAGGGAGAGCTGGGATGGAGGAAGGGTGTTGTGCTGTGCAGGATATCCCTAGGCTACCTCAGCGACATGAATTTTGCAGGCATGTGTCAAAGAAAAATTTCACAAAATCACAGCTTTTTAGAACTGTGAAAGGAAAATCCTGATAATGTAGGGTAGGTAGGTAATGTAGGTAATGTAGGGCAGCTTGGGCTTTAAACTGAAAAACTGAAGGAGAACAGATTTAGATATGTTAGGGAGAACTGTTTCCCTGTGAGGGTGGGGAGGCCCTGGCACAGGGTGCCCAGAGAAGCTGTGGCTGCCCCTGGATCCCTGGAAGTGTCCAAGGCCAGGCTGGACTGAGCTTGGAGCAACCTGGGCTAGTGGCAGGTGTCCCTGGCCATGGCAGGGGTGGAATGAGATAAGCTTTAAGGTCCCTTCTAACCCAAACTGTTCTGGGATGGCGTGATTCTAGGAAAAAATCTGAGAAGACCTGAAACTGAACAAATCCAGCAGAAGACCAGAGTGGAGCAGTGGGTGGAGTCCTTCTCTGTTGCTGCCCCTTTCCTCCTGCAGCACCCAGGAAGGGTTTGGTACAGCCTGAGCAGCCAAGCAGCTTTGAAGTGCTGGTTTTCATCTTTGGAGTCCTGCCAGCCACACAGACTTCCCATAACAGCACATGGAATCATGAACGTTGGAAAATCCCTCTAAGGTCACTGAAATCAACCATCCCCCAGCACTGGCAGGGCCACCACTAACCCACATCCCCAAGTGCCATGTGTACAGGCCTTTAGATCCCTCCAGGGATGGGGCCTCCACCCATGCCCTGGGCAGTTGTGCCAGGCTGGACAACCACTTGGATGAAGGAATTTTTCCTAATATCCAGTCTAAACCTCCCCTGATACAACTTTGGTAGCTGTAAAGAGCTGGGATGTCTCCTTGAGCAAGGTCCTCCTTGGATTTGGTATCACAGTACAAGAGGGAATTTGGGTCTGTTATGGGAAGTTTCAGGGTTGCAAAGCCTGGCACTAGGAGATCCCAGAATTCAGGCTGTGCATCCTGGACTTGGTCTTCTTGTCATCCTGGACTTGATCTTCTTGCAGATAAATGCTGAAAAGTCCTTTGTTTTAAGTTTCAGTACTTATTTTTCCATTTGGTAAATGTGGAGTCACTCAAAAGTCTTTCTTCTCCTTCTCATTAGCATGTTACTTTATAAGTTATTAATCAAAGGGTGTCTGGACATGACACTGAATATAGAAGTCCTGCCTTTGGGGTGTTTCACCAGAATCTCAAACAAAGCATAAATATTAGTGAGCTGCCAGCTCTGTAATCCTGTGTAATTAGGTGAGGAAATTAGACAGGGGTAATGCTGCTTCCTCTTGCAGCCAGAGATCTGAGGAGCAGAGATTAAGACTGTAAGTATCTACTAATTTCCAGTGTTCAGCTTCAGATAATGAGAGCTTAACTTTTTGATTTAATTTAATTGCTCATGCCTAGCAATTCTACTGCCCTTCACTGGTTCAACCTGCTGCAGAAGCAATAGCTAAACCATAAAGTCTTCACACCTTGAAGAAAACTTCACTTTAGGAGGCTAAACAGGCATCTAAGGAGGAGAAGGGACCTCGTCAGGGATGCAGCGTGGTCCTGAGGGTCCTCAAGTCCACCTGGAAATGAACTCATCACAGCGATAAAGCCCTGCACCTCTTTTTTTAATTTCATCTCAGAGATAAACCCTGTGCATTAAGCAATGTTAAGACAGCGACAAGTCCCAGTCTCCTGGTCAGGGCTCAGCAGAGCTCCTGACATTTGGTGCTCCTGGGATGGAGAGCTGGGCTCTGACTGAATGTTGCCTCTCTCAGCACTTGGCCCCTCAGCCCAGCAAACTGGCAGAAACATCTATTTTTTCCCCCTTGGTTTGTTTTTCTACCAGTATACTCAAATCGTAGTGGGTTTTCTGTTGGATTTACTGTGCCCTTCCCAGACAGTGGCTGCTCTGGGATTGGTGTGCAGTTTTAGAACCACAGGATCACAGAATGGTTTGGGTGGAAGGGACCTTTAAAGGTCACCCAGCCCAACGCCCTGCCATGAGCAGGGGCACCTTCCACTGTAGCTTCATACATGGCCGATTGGATTTGTGTTCTGAGCCCTGTTGGTGAGGTGCACTGCTGTGATACACATCTGGACACACATAAACCCTGCTCTTCAACACGCCCCACAGTAGCAAGCTGCTCCTCTTCGTCCAGAGTCTCCAGATGGTGCTGAAATCCTCAGGGCTTTGGGGCTTTAATTGTTTGTTTATTTTTAGATAACTTCCCACACTTGGGCCCTCATCAGGATGCCTCAGCCTTTCCATTCACCAAACAATGTCACTTTAAGTGAATTTTGTCCTCACTGCCGGCCCCTTCCCAAGCAGGTCTGCGACGAATTGTTGTGGTTTATTACTGCTGTTGGTGCTGAAGTTCAGTTTCTGAGTCTCTTGTTGTTTTTCCCCTTCCCAAAATAAATTTGCAATTTCCCTTGTGTCGTGATGTCAGTGATTTGCTTACCCCCATGCTGGATCCAGCTTTTCCAAGGGGGCTTGGCTATTAAAAAGCAAAACAGAGACTGAGCCCCAGCCCCACTGCCGGCATCCTTGAGGCGGTGGCACCACGTCCACCTTCCACTGCTTCTTTGCCTTTGGGGAATCAGCCCCCAAAATCAGCATTTGGCAAACATACAACTATAACCAAGGGTTTTTTCATGGGGGGGAACAGGTTGGACACCTCCAAGGATGGCAAAATTGGCAGCCCTATAGAAGAGCAGCTCAGTTGTTCATTCTGCAGCTCCTCCCAAGGGGCAGCTCCGATCTCTGCTCCCTGTGACCAGTGAGAGGACCCAGGCAAGGGCTGGAGCTGCGCCAGAGGAGAGTCAGGCTGGCTGCCAGGAAAAGGTTCTTCCCCAGAGGGTGGTGGGGCACTGAACAGGCTCCCCAGGGCAGCCTCTACCATGGCCAGCAGGTCCCTCCATCCCACCTCATCCTGGCAGGGAACAAGGAGTTCTCTTTCCCTACCTTTGGTTTTGCAGTGAGCGCTGCCTCTCCTCAGTTGGTCAGGCTATATTTAGCTGCTGTGTAGTGGCATTTCCAGCTTCCTATTTTTGTAAATCCTCGTTTCCCAGGAAAGAGGCTGAGCCCCAGGGGGCAGGAGCTGTATTTCTTCTGTGTGACTGCACCTGTGCCAGTGCTGGAGCTGGTCCAGGCAGTGCCTACAGCTCTGCCAGTGGGATCTGATGCACAGCCCACTCCCCTTCCCTGGAGCACATCCCACAGCCATTCCTCCTTCCCTTACAGTGCCTGCAAAGGTTTTCCCCCTCTGTGCCTACATCTCCCCATTGCAGTCACTTGTGGAACAATTTTCTTTCCCCTTGGCATCCTCCTTGCTGCCATCCCTGCTCCAGCCAGGGCACTTTAGGGCTTGAGGTTGGGTCACACTGCATTGCTTTCTGCCCCCATGGGGTGCACAGAGGTAGATGCATAAATATAGTATAGAAATAGCATGATAGATGGTATATAAGAAGGACAGAAAGGTGGCAGGAAAATAAGAGGAAATAAATCCAGTGGGGGAACATCCGTACAAAAAGCTCTTTGAGTTCTCTTCTTGGTGGACAAAGAGTTTTAGGCTGTACAGGGTTATTCCTTAGACACCTTAAAATTCATGTGCTGGCAGCAGTGTCCCCTGGAAAGACCATGACTGGTTATGGTGATCCTGGAACCATGGGTGTGCGATCCAGAGGGATTGGGATAACTTCCCCAGTGAAGCAGGGAGGCACTGGGCACCTTCCCAGCTCTCTGTGCTGGCAGATTTTCAGCTTCCTCCCCAGGAAGTGACTCCAACAGCAGACATTTACTGCGTTTTCTGTAGAGTGAAGAGCCCTTTCATGACCAGGTGATGTGTCAGCCCAGTACAGCCCTGAAATGCATCACAACATGCTTGGCTGGTCCTTCAGGCTGGGAAGGGGACCTAAATCTCCCACTTCTTTCCATGTCTTTCATGCAAAGCTTTTCAAAGGCTTTGCTGTGAGGGGTGTCAGGATGGACCCAGACCCTGTGAGGGTCCCACAAAGCCAAGAGAGGAAAGGGAGAAAACTGCTGTTCAAACCACAAACACTCTTTATGGGGTCCAGTAGGGTCCTTGTGGGGTTTCTCTGTAGTGCAGCATCTCCTTGGCCTGAGAATAACCTCATATGTCTTTGAACTTGTGGTCAACGGGCTCTGGCCAGATATGCAGAGCACCCAGGAGAGCCTCTCATTAGTGCTGAAGGGAAACCTGGGTTTCTCTTCCTCCGTGCTCAACAAGCAGCAGATTCCTGAAAGAGCACCTCAGGCTAAACCTGTTCTTCTAGGCTGGCACAGCTTTCCCCTGCAGTCAGAGGTATTCCTAAATATTCCTAAACATTAGATATGCCAGCATAAGCCATGGAATTGAAGAAAGAGGAGGAGACTGGGTTGGTGACTTGGGTTTGCCATGCAGGACCTACAATTGCACAAAAAGAAGCCAACCAGCTACTTTGGGCCACCCAAAGCCCTTTGTCACCCAAACACTTTGAGCCATCTAAAGCCCCTCGCCACCCAACATTTTGTTTTTTTCTGAATACCTGAAGACGCTGTATCTCAGACTGTGATTGAAAAGGCTGTCACAGCTGATCAGCATGGGGACAGAGTTTGGAGGGGATGTTACTGCCACACGGAAAGAAAATTGAATGCAGGGCGGGTTTTTCTCACTGCCTGTGGGGGGTTTCAGCCGGAATGCTGGGTCTCAGCAGGGTAGGGTAATTCAGCCCTACAACGAGTAACTCACCCAGAGTCTGGATTGCAGAGGAGCTGTTGGGCTCGGGCTTGAGAACTGGAGGAACCTAACACTAAAAATACAGCTCAGTGACTACTCCAAGCCCTCTTGGGCTGATGGGGACAGCCCACAATGACAAGCCACCACCTGATGCCCATTATCACCCAGACAAACCAGGGGGCAGAAGCCACCCAGCTGGATCAGAGCACACAGGTCTGCTTTCAAAAGCTCCTTTGTTCTTTGTACCTGGCAGTGTCAATTCACCCACACAGACAGCACGCTGAAGATGAGCCACTTAGCCCAGCTCTCTCCTGAATCTGTGTTCAGTTTTTATGCTGTTTTCACATGGAGAGGTGCTCAGGAGGCCCAGCAGTTTGCTGGTTGAGTTTACAGTCATTTCAGAAGCTGCACATTCTTGTAATCTGATTTACCTGCAGTGAAAAATGGAGGTGGGGAGGAGTGAGCAAATTCTGCCCTGGATTTTTCCGTCTTCTTTGCAATAAACTGTACATTCTGCTTCCAAACTGATGTGTTATGATATCCTTTTCAATTGCACTCTGAGGTCAGTGCTCCATGGTGTACACACACTTGAAGTATTCCTGAATTCCATCTCTCATTTGCTTTGATGCTTTTTCCCTCTCTCAATTTTACTCTGGGTTTATGAAACAATGGGCTGCTGAATGCTTCCAATATGGGGATAGAGCAGATACAAGTGTAGTTACCTTATTCTGCACTCTTAATAGAAAACTGAGCCCATAAATGATAGTATTTATTATATAAACTGACCCAATAAGTTATTGTTGTTTCCTGTACCCACCACAAACTCTACTTGTCCACCTCTCACAGGCCTCTGGGCTGGGAGGAGTTGTTCTTTCTCAACCCCAGCGAGCAATACATGGAAAAGCCAGAAACCACCTCAGTATTTAAAACTGGAGAGTCCATTGTACCTTCCTCTGCCCAGATAAATTTCTTTTAGCCCTTTTGCTTCTCCTCAGACAACATTTCTTCTGATGTTATTCCAGGGCTGATACCAGGCTCCTTTGATGCGTTGAAATTCTCCAAAGAACAATACCCAACACTTATCTGCATGTATATATTCCTTCTCTCTGCCTCCAAGGAATACTTTCCTATGATCTTCCAATGTTTATTTAGGTCATTTTTGTTTCGATCCAATTTTCTCTTTGGAGAAGAAAGCCCATGTGTTTCTTCAGATGTCACTCTCACTCTGTACAGTCACCGTAAATATGCAGCTATGAAGTCTTTCCTCTGTGTAAACATTGAGATACAGAGAAAGTATCCCAGTTATCTCCAAGATTTACCCTTGGGGTACCCCTTCCCCTTGAAGTCTGTATTAGCTTTAGTGTTCACTTCAATTAGAAGCATTAACCCAACACCAAGGCAATTTCCAAAGCCTCCACCCAAGTTTCTGCTACCAGGGTTTGCTTCTCCCAAAGCTCCCAAGACATATTCTGCACATTTCATGCTATTGCAGCAATTCATTGTATCCATAGGAACTCAAAGGACACTTCTTACAGATCTGATTTCAGCTAATTTCTGGATGTGAAACTATTTGTGAGCAGGAGTGGCCCCAGCTGGGAGGCAGCCCTGTCCTGCCCCTCCCAGGGTAAGGTGCCCTTGCCTTGGTGACCAGCTGTCCTGCTACAACCAGCCACCACGAGACTGCAAAAGAGGAGAACAAGGCTGGTTTTGTGTCTAGTTATCAGACAGTGAAAGATCTTTCAAAGCTGCCAAGCTGGCATTAGAGGGATTTGCTGAATTTCTTCTGGTTTCTGCAATTTGCCATGGCCCAGGTATCACTGGCACACACAGAACCAGTTTGTTCTGCAGTAAAACAGCCTCCAGCAGCACCCAGCTCAGCAGGAGCAGGGCTTGCTCACTGCCTTTCTAGCTCCCAGGCCAGAGGGACTGGAGCAGAACAGGGCTTGAGCCAGCTTTTCCCATGTGGGACAAAGGGGACAAATGAGCAATGGTTTTGGGAGATGCTAAATGTCTGCCCAGGGCTGCTGGTCTTTTGTAGGCACTAATCTGCTGATGTGACAACTGGATCCACTCGGGTGGATCCTGGGATAAGCACAAATTTCCGTGGCAGGAGACTGCATGGGCAAAGAACAAAAGCCCCTTCGTGCCAGCAGAGCCAGGTGCCAAATTCTGCTCGCTGTAATCTCTCGGTGAAACCACTTATCTGAAAAGGCAGGAGGAAGCTGGCTCCAGTCCTTTGCATAATTAAAGGCCTGGTGCTCTGGGCACGTATCTTTGGAGTAGAAATCTTATTATCCCACTTCTTAGCTGCCAAGGAAACGTGGTTTAGCTGGAGTGACCTGGAGATGTATAGGATCAGGATCTATATCCCTCGCTTGCCATCTGATGGGTCCAGAGCCAGCTCCAAACCAGGTGGGAGCACACCTGATATTGCAGGCATGGGTATGAGCCTGGGAGATGAGTATTTACATCTCATCACATGATTTAAAAGCTGCTTTAAGTTTTGGGAATAAATAGTTATGTATTCATATATACATATCTGTGTGTGGGTGTGTATAAAAACACACAGGTGTAGGTGAGAGAGGGGGCTATTTATCTCAAAAGCAGATTTGATAAGGAAAAAAGTATTTTTGAGTGTCTAGGGATGTGTCACTATTGGCCTCTCAATGCCTTGTCCATTGGAAGTTTTTTCTGACAGATTTTACAGAGAAGGTAATTTTTTCACCCAGAGAAAAGCATTTATTTAACCAAGCTCCTGGCAAAGAATAAAGGTTGGACTGTCCTATTTACATCAAATAATTTGGGTTTAAAGGTTTTTTTATTCCTCTGGTGGACACGAGTGGTCAAGTTTAATAATCTTTTAAACCTCTATTTATAACTTGTCACAGCAAGGTGAGCAAAGGTCTTTTTGTACTCCCGTGGAGAGTAATGCAAACTCTTTAAGGAAAAATATCCCATTGCTCTGTTATGGCTCTGCTTTCTGCTCCAGCAGCTGCACGACACAGGCTCCTGGCTTGTTCCTCACCATTAGTTTTACTACTCATGGTCCCTGTTTTTTTCATGGCTGCTCCCCCTGTGAGGGACATTCCTGCACTTTTTACCCCCTTTCCTTTTTCCCCCTTTTAGTTTTTTGCCTGGAAGCTTTCCTTACAACACCTGCTTAGGAGCAGGACACATTCCCATGAGGCTGGGATGGGAAGGGCAGAAGTTATAATCAAATACAGTGCTAAATTTTGGAGGGGAGCTTTGAAAAGAGAGAGTCACAGGATCCCAGGAGGGTTTGGGCTGGAAGGGACCTTAAAGATCATCCAGTTCTACCTGCCCTGCCATGGGCAGGGACACTTCCCACTGGACTTCCAGCACAGAGCTTTTCCACTGGAGATGGACTTCCACCCGCTGAGGTGAGGACCAGCATCTTCATGGCTCACCTGTGTGGTCCTGCCCCCATGAGTGCTAGAAGTCATGCTATTTTAATGTCCTCAAAATGCTGGACCAGCTGTAAATGTGGTGGATGGCCTTATCCAAAGCAGCAAATCTGGATGTGCTCTGGCTCTGGCTGGAGCAGGGTGAGGGTCTGCCCCAGCTGAGCCAGCGCTGCTGATGGGAGATGGGCCAACACTTGGGCTGCTTCACATGGCTCTGAGCTCCACAAGGAGCTCCCTGGGAGGTGGGTTTGCATGTCTCTGGAAAGACAGATATTCCTGAGCTGCTTCCCAGCTGCTGGGAAGCTCACACTGCTGAGGAACAGCCCTCTCATGCTCACTCAGGCAGACAAGCTATTTTTGCATGAGTAACCCCAAAACTCAGGATGGGATTGAAAGTCTGGTGATAAGAAGGTTGTGTTCTGCATCCAAATGCAGTTATAATTTTGCTGCTGGGTAGTTTATATTCAGGCACTGTTGCTTAAGGACATAGCTGTACAATCAATGATGTTAACAAAGCAGCAAATCAAACAACAACTCATTTATAATGTCAATTCTTCTAGAAAAGTACTATTACTGTTGGTGCTGAAACGAGCCTGATTGTTTAAGTGGGTTGAAATGCATCTCCTGTGTCCTTTGGTGGCACAAAGGTAGCACCTCAACTGACCATTGATTTCATTTTAGACTGGCTTGTCTTATAATTGGGGGCTCATCTTTGGACTCTGTAGGTGGATTTGGGTCTTCATCTGCATTTAAAATTATGTTCATGAACAGAGATTGCTTTGCAACAAACTGATTGAAGGTCCAGCATGACTGATGTGGTCAGTACACCAGACTGGGGGGGTGAACCCTTGGCAGTTGTGGCTGGTGCTGGTCCTTCCCTTGGTCACTTACTGCTCTGTTGTGCTGATACTTTGCAGCCAGTAAATGCAAATACTTGCAGGGTTACTCTTTCCACTGACATGCACCTCTCAGGTGCTCAACTAAAGTCCTAATCCCAAATCCCTTGTTAGAGCACAAGAAATCTACTCCTCAATACTCTTCCTCCATAGATCTGGCTGCTTCTGTGGTGCCTTGTAAGGTTTCACCCCACAGGTCTGGGAGACACCTCTGACACATGCAGTGGATCTGCTCTGATCTTACAATAAATCCACTGCCTTGAGCAGGACTGTTACCCAAGATGGCCTTTTCACATGTCAATATCAGTGCTCTCAGCATGGATATCTGAAACCAATTTTTTTAGAGTTCATCCAAGAGAAATAGAAGAAAAAGGTAATAGTATAACTGATGCCTGAAGTTTTAGCTTTCATATTTTTTAGATGCTGTACTGCCTTAGTGTGTGACTCTGAACTTCATATAAAGTGCTAGCAAGTTCTCCTCACAGTTTAGTTAGACAAAACAATCCAAGGACACTGTTGCAGCTTTAGGCTCAAAAAGTGTAAATATGAGGAGAGCAAACTGTGAGGATGGGACTTCATAACCTGAAGCTGTAATTGGACAATTAACCCCAATATGGAAATGGGCCAAAACTTACAAAAGTGTGAAAACTCGTGACCGGTCGTCCATCTTGGGTCCATCTTGGGCTGAGCCACGGCTGGGCTCTTGTACTGCCCAAGGTGCATCCTTAAAAGGCCTTTTAATAAATTCCTGCTTCATTCCTTTAACTCTGTCTAGCCTCTGTCCCAGGTCAGCCTCTTTAGGCATCCTAACAAGCCAGCTCCTGCTGACTTCAGAGGGAGCATGGATGCAATCCGACAGTGTTTCAGGCCCATGGAGCACCTTCCCTTCCCTCTGACTCCAGCAGCCTGCGCATGCTTTGCTGATCTGTGCACTGTGGTGCACTGATGCACTGGAGCTGCTTGTCTCTAGCTGCACCACTGGTGAGCTCCGAGGTCCTGAGCAGAGCGGCAGCCCTGGTGACAGTCCCAGGAGGAGAGCTCCCACTGGCACGCGCCTGTCTCAGCTGCGGGTGCCACTGCCGGGCGCTGGTCCCTCAGCAGAGGGAAGAGCAGGAAGCGCCTGGCTCCTGACAGCCCCTGGCAGCCGTCGGGACGGGAACTGCTCCAAGAGGGAACGCTTAGCAGGTGGAAGATGCTTGTTTCCAACGTCATCTAGCTCGGATAAGCTAATCCTTTTTGTCATCCCTCAGACTCAGAAGTGGCTGTGTGATAAGGCCTGACAGGGAAACTGTCAGAACACCAGGGACAGCAGACCACTGCTGTCAAACACTTGGCTTCTCAGTCCCCCTAGGTCTCTATTAATTCATTATTATGCACTTAGGCCATCAGTCCTTCGATCTAAAGAGCGGGTGACAGGAGTGTCCAGCATGTGAGCAGGTTTGAGTGAAGTCTGTCCCAGGCATTCTCTGTCAGCTCAGCAATCCCTCATGGAATATGTATCTTCTTGTAGATGTCTGCCCACAGTCCTGGCCATGTGCCAGCAGCCGACAAGAGCTGCCGTGCATGGGGGCACAACTCCCCGGAGGTGGAAGGACAAAGCGGTGTTTGCTCCAAGAAAATGGAACAGGGACCTGTCCACACCAACCAGCTAGCAAGTTTCCAGGTCACAACTCCTCCTTTTACTGGCACTGAATTACAGAAAAGTCCCAAACTAAATTCAACCAACGACAAAGATTTTGTGTACCCACCTGCCCGGCTGGTTCTACCCACGGGGGAGTTGAAGTTCCTAACAAGTCCCCAGGGCTTTTTCACCACCACTTGACCACTGGAGCATGAGTCCAATGAGGAGCAGCTGAGGGAGCTGGGAAAGGGGCTCAGCCTGGAGAAAAGGGGACTCAGGGGGGACCTTCTGGCTCTGCACAGCTCCCTGACAGGAGGGGACAGCCAGGGGGGTCGGGCTCTGCTCCCAGGGAACAGCAACAGGATGGGAGGAAACAGCCTCAAGCTGTGCCAGGAGAAGTTCAGGTTGGATGTTTGGAAAATTTCTTCATGGAAAGGGCTGTCCAGCCCTGGCACAGGCTGTGCAGAGTAGTGGTAGAGTCCCCATCCCTGGAGGGATCTAAAAGCTGTGTAAATGGGGCACTTGGGGACATGGGCCAGTGGTGGCCTTGGCAGTGCTGAGGGAACAGTTGGAGTTGATCTTAGAGGTCTTTTTCAGCCTAAAAGGTTCTATGATTCCTGGACCTTTCAGTCTGGAGGGTTGCTTACCTTGACTCAGGTTTCTGAGGGCTTTCATAACAACCTCATTCTTGGGTACATACTGTGTCTGGGGACCAAAAAAAGAGACATATTCCCAAAGCTGTCCACAAAACCCAGAGCAACACCTGCCTTGAATATGTCCCTGAGATGTCCCTGTTCTGTGCAGGACAGAGGTTGATGTGACAGCCATTCCCACCCAAGAGACATCAGCTTGGAGAAAATTTAATCAACTTCTGTAGCCTAAAAAATTCATGGGTGAAGGTAGGAGCTGATGCAGAGCAAGCCATCTTACTGCCCCTTGCAGAAAGGATGTAAATTTAAGATTTTTGTTATTCCATTCCCTTGTTGTGTCAGGGCAGTGGAGCACAAGCACCACTCATCCTTTCTTTTTTCTAGTGGATATTCCAGTAGGACCTCTGACACTCCAGAGCAAGCCACCATGAAAAATTAAAGGATGTCTTACATCTGACAGTGAAGATATTTATTCCATGTTCTAGACTGATGCACGATGATGTGTTAGACAAAGCAGTCCCTGCTGGTTCACCCTCCCCTCAGGATGCCCTGGCTGAAGCCTGCATTTCAGAGGTGGGAAGACATTCTCTCCACAAGTTTCCAGCACAACAGAGTGGTAGGTCCAGTCTAACGAGCCCTGTAAAAGCTCTGTTGCACCACTGAGGGCTTCCTCTTGCTCTATACCAGCTGTGCAGAAACACCTTCCTAAGAGGTGCATTTTTACTTTGATTATGTTTTGGTTTAAATAGCCTTTGAGGCCTCAGTTTGCCTCCTGTAAAGTCTGAGCCAAGTATTCCTGCAGGCTCAGTAACCCCACCTACAAAGAAAGAAATGTCCTAAACAGCTTCTGTACAGGATGTGAGAGATTCCCAATTAATGAACAAAGTCGGAGAAGTAAAAGAAGCTTACAAAACCCCACTGTTTATATTGAAGCAAAATGTTTCTGTGACTTAAAACCTATTTTTATGGCCTTGAATGGCCTTATCTTATTAGCTCTGGTGATGGGGGATGCAGAGGATACCTTACAGGTGACTTTATTTTCAGCTTTTTTTGGATGCAGACATTGGCAACACAGGAATTGGAGGCCAGCTTGGCTTTGAAAGAAGTCCTGTGTTCTTCATCTCAGCACTTCATCACTACACAAGATACACAAGGGAGCCTTGGAAATTTTGGAAAGCCAGACTTTGCCCCACTGAAGCCACGTGAGTTCAGAATCAATGCTGAGGAAACCAAAGGTGATGATGTGTGCACTTTTCATCCTAAGGATGGACACATCCCAGGGCACGTGGCATCCAGGTGCAAGGGATCATCTTCATTTCCTTGCTTGCACAAGCTTCTTTCAGCTCATCAAAGCCCATGAGATCATGGCTGGAACCTAAACACTAAAAAGCTTTCAGCAGTGATAATGCTTAAATAATAAGCTTCCAAAGAGCAGGTGGGGCGAATGGAAATGAGACAAGATTTCCTTCTAACCCCTGATGTGAGGGACAGCACTGCCCTGCTACGTGTCTCATTTCTGCAGCCTCCAAAGCAGAGCTTGTGGAAGAACAGGGCTGGAAACCATTTATCTGAATTCTCAGCAGCTGCTCAGTTCAGCCACGCTTGAACCTCTCACTTATTCTTTGCAAGCCATCTGTAAACAGCCAGGGAAAGGGCTTTTTGTTCCCACAAAACATTTGGGAAGTGCCTCTGTGTGCTAAATATCCAGAATTGTGCACGGACAAAAATCTATTTGTTCTTCCATTGACAGAACCTCCCAAACATCATTCATAAATAGCAGCTGGCATGACTGTGTGCTTCAAGAACTGCTGAAAATGGTTTTTAATAGTTCCTATCTTCATACTTACAGAAAGAAACATTCCAAAAACTAAGAGGAAATCTGTGAAATAAGGGATTTTTTTGGTCCTTTGTACAGCTGCCAGATACTACATGGGGGGGGAAAAAAAAAAAAAGCATTGTTTGAGGTTCCCTGTAAGGGTAATTCAAAGTTCAAGTCCCCCTATGGCTGCACCTTTGACCACGCCTGCTGAACCCAGTTCAGCAGTCTGGCACAGCAGCCGTGGTGGCCATTCAGAAACCCAGCCTGTTTTTGGAATCCCATCGTGCAGGGTGTCCCCTCTGCATGGCCTGCACGCGCCACCAAAGCCACCGCCCGCTGCAGTACCACCGAGATTGCCAGTGGTGCTCCCAGCCCACCACTGCCGTGGATCAGCTGACTGGAAGGTTTGAGTGATCACAACGGGGTATCAAAACCCAGAAATGCTGCAGAACAACAACAAAATAATCAGTTTGTCCACGTCTGTGCCTCATTATTCCCTGCCCAGAGCACAGATTCTCCCTTCTCCCCAGATTTTAGGGCATGCTGCTCCACAGCCTCATCTCTTCTCATGCAAATAAGAGCTCCCTGTGCATGAATAAGCAAAGAAGTTTGTGTTTCTCTCCTGCTTTAGAGAATTCAGCCTGTCTGGAAGCAGAAATGATGTTACTGAGGTGATGGCACAGGGCAGGAGGAAGGAATAGCAATGGCGATAGAGACGTGTCTGAAAGCTGAAGGAGTACATCCAACCTATTTCACAAGCACTTAAAATACTAATTAGCAAGTCAGGATGCATCAAGGACGGCAGTTATAATTAAACAAATAATTTGGCTGCTGATGCTGCTGGGCTTGTTGTAGTAGGAGCAGTGTTTTTTCATGGCACCAGACAAGAAATCTACATTCATGTCCACCCTCGCTCTCCTTCCAGTTTCCTCCAAGCCATGGGAGCAACAGTTTGCTTCCAGTATTTTCCACTTTTTTTTGCAAGAAGGAGAAGGGAGGGAAGCTGCAGGTGGGCTTGGGCTGGCATCCAGCTGGGCTCTGCCCCCGGAGGTTGTGCACCGTGAGGTGGCATCAGGGTGTGGGGTCACTGCAAACAGGGAAGATGCACTTGAGACACAAATCCTACCTGCCCCCACTGCTGCTGTGTTTCCTCTGAGGTGCCAATCACTGCCCCTCTGCATTTGCCTCTTTCTTATAGAGTAGGTCAGCAAGAACAGCACTTTGCCTTATTTCCATGCAGAGAACCTTGTTTGGTGGCTCCTTCTTCCAATTTCCTTAACCTTGGGCCAGGGATCCAGGGATACCCACAGGGCACGTCCCCAGTTGCTTTTCTTTACAGGAGACCATTTGTTTGGTAATAAAACCCAGCCATTTGGCACCTCTTGTTGATGGGGTGAATCCCTCCTGTCTCCTTTAGTATGGTGCCACCAATCCAGTTCCTTTTCCCTGGATTCCCTCTAAATGCTTTGCACAACCTGGTGTTTGCCTCGTCAGGTCTGATAAACTTTCCTGAGGGACATCTGAACGATGAACAAGCAGTTTCCAAGAGTGGGTCCTTCCTTCTCCTCACAAAGGTGAGGAAATGTGCAGGACACACACTACCCCCGAGGCACCCCTGGCACCTGCACCATGGGAACAAATCCAGAGTTTCTGGAATTGAGGGAACTCGTGGGGATTTGATGGTGGCACTTTGACAGCTGAGCTTGCAGTAGCCACCCGGCTCCAGGAGATGTTGCTGTGCTTTCAGCTAAAGGCCTGGAGCAGAAGCAGACAGAGCACGGGGATTGCAAAGACTTGGGGAAAACGTTCTGAGTGCTCTTGGAGCAAGTAGAGTTGGGGACTGTGGCAGCATGAGTGAAAGCTGTGTTTGGGGCCGTTCTGCACTTCCCAGGCTGCCTAGTGGAGATGAAGGAGGCATCTAGTAAAAAACAGATGGGTGTTAGCACCAAGGGCTGGGTCCCTGTTTCTGGGTTTCTTTCACATCTCACACAGATGCTGCTTTTCCATACTTGCTGGTCTGATGCCACGCAGGAGGCAGGTCCCTGCCTTAAATAAAAAATCCATTTCTTCCCAATTGCCTTTTGACCTACAGCAGGAAAAACATCCCGCTGCATGGCCAGTTAAGCACAACTCTCTAGAGAACAAAACAACAAAAGAGGTAAACACTTCATCTAAGCATTTAGACAAGAGTCTGCACCTTGTGATAGCACCAAAGGCTGTGAGCAAAGTCGCCAGGAGGGCCGGAGAAGGGCCAGGGCTCAAGTCAGAAAGGATCTGACTGAAGAAGCACCGAGGTGCCCAGAAGTCCTGGTTTAAGTGGGTCTGTCCCAGCAGGATCAGCCACTGTGGTGCCTTGGGGTTTGCTCAGGGCAGTGGCTGTGCGCTGTCTGCTGCCGCCCCCTCCCAGGATGCAGCCCTGGGAAGGAGCTCGTTCCCGGTGCCTGCAGCAGCCAGGACAGACGGCTCCCAGCAGGGTCACTCCTGTGCCTGTGACCACGCTGTGTGACCCAGCCTGGGGGGCCCACAGCCTGTGTTTGTTCACACAGAGCGGCCACCCTGCGAGCAGAAATAAGGACAGCCAGGGAGAACAGGAGCACTCAGGCTGTGTTTGTTCCCCTTGTGCATGGAACTGCAACATGGCATTGTCAACACCCGCACAGACCTGATGGCCAAGGTGTGCTGACAGCCCACCTCAGCTCTGCTGGCAGCTAGGAGCACTGTGGTGACCTGTTTGCTGTTGGCTCAGCTCTTTGTCCTCCCCACCCACCATCCACCATCCACCATCCACTTGTCCTTCCAAGAGGGTGCAGGACATCCCTGCAGGTCTCTCAGCAGTGAGGAGAACCTCAGAGCTTGGCACTGCTGCAAGCACTGTCTCCAACCCAGACACAGGTTGGTAGAGCCATCTCCCTGAGCCATGGCTTCATCCAAACAGGAGCCATGAAAGCCAAAATCCCTGTGAGAGCAATGAAAAGAGTGTTTGGGGTACTTAAACTCCTCTGTTTGAATTGTGCTCCCTGCCCCAAGGAAATTGCCATCTCATCGGGGACAAACACAGATGTAACAGCAAAAACTAAGAGCTGATGATAACAGACAGGGACACAAGGGCTGCTCAGAGGGTTGAGTCAGCATCCCTTTGCCCGCAGCGCAGGGGATGGGAATGCTGAAATAGCTCTTTGAGAGGCCAGCAGCACTCCAGTGCCTAATCCCTGTAAAACTCCATCTGCACTGCTCCCAGGTGAGTGCATCCATGCAGGGTTTTCCCAGGTGGAGAGGGATCCAGGCTGTGCAGGTCCTATTCATCCACCCACTTGTGTGCAGAGTTATGCACACATCCAGGGCCATCCACACACAGCCAAGTACCTGAGGAACACACAGAATGCTGTTATTCTTAGAAAGGGTCTGAGTGTACAACAGCTAATGACAAAAAGCCAATAGTGTCTAGACACAAGGCTGGTAACAGCAGCTCTTTGTCATGCTCGACTGCTGTGGAGGGGACGTGATGTGTCAGGAGCACAAGAAGCTGCTTTGTGCCCATGTAATTCCTTACTGCAGATGGGAGACTGTGCCTATAAAATGCAGGGCACCTCCATGCTTTGCACAGAGCTTTGATCCTCAAATGGAAAGCACTCCTTGAAACAGAGCCTTGCTGCTGCTGCCTCCCTGTCCAGCCTTTAACCTTCCAGGTTTTGCTAACAATATGTCAAAAATGGACTAGAAATACAACTAGGATATGTCAAAAAGAATGGAGAGGAGGGAAAAAATGTGCTGGTTTTTAAGTATTCTGTTTTTCTGACTGAAGGCAGCTGTGGGCACAAGGCTTGAAATCTCCATTTGCCGTGACTTCTGCCCATCCTAATGTCTTCACCTCGGGACATGGACTGGTGCAGGAGGAGCAGCTGGCTCCAGAAGCATGGCATGAGAAGGATTAATGGAAATATGTCCTTTGTGGTGACCTCTGTGTTGGCAAGCTCTGAAATATCAACTAGAAAAGCATAACATGGAGGTAGTGGTGGGCAAACACTGGGTCAGCCACGACTGCCAGCCTTGAGCAGCTAGGGTGCAGGTGGGTATCTGGACTGGGGAATTCATTTGAAAAGAGTGTGCATTCACCGAAGTGTCTCAGAGTTCAAAACAGCCTCAAGGATGCTGCAGAATTGCAGCTGGGGCTCCAGAGGCTCCCAGTCTGTCCTAGACCAGTTAGCTCTACTGAAATAGCTCTGAGCACCCTGGTCTCGTGGAAAGGGTCCCTGCCCCTGGCAGGGGGCTGGAATTAAATGATCTATAAGGTCCCTTCCAAGCCAAGCCCTTGCAGGATTCTATGAAATAGGGCCATCACAGGGACTGCTTGATCTTTAGTGATGCTGAGGTCTCAGCTGGCACCAAATATTGCTTTTCCAAGCAGCACGTGGAGAGAACAGGAGCCCCACGTTCATCCCAGAAGGCATCTTTTTCCTGTGTCCACGAAAAAATGAAGCTGATCCATGCAAAAGCATGCAGGGGTTTCCAGGTGTGGCTATCCTGGCACCACTGATGGGCAGCAAAGGTCTGAGGCAGAGCTGAGTTTACATCATGACATTTAACATGTGTGGCAAAAACAGAAGTTGAGCATCAGCTGTTAAGATTAGATCCCAACGTCAAAGAGTTTGGAATTAGAAGCACAGGCAAAAGGGAAAGCAGCTCTACCTCACAGCAAGCTCCTGTTTCATTCTTGAGACACTCTAATTGCTACTATTTTTAATTGCATATTTATACCACTGGCTATTTCTTTCCCTTTAACGAGACAGGAGTGAAATCAGCTTATAATATTTCCACATCTTTTCATGAAGGTGTTGAAGTAACTGCCTGCTCATTTTTACTTTTTTAGGGCTGCAGAAAAAGGGAATTGAAAAATGCCAAAGGAATGAAAAGTCAGAGCTTCTTCCCAGCTGGGAGATTTCAGTGTGGGTAAGGGAAGGAAAAGGGGGAAAGGGGGCCCAGGTCTGACGCACGTGAAACCACGGCCACTTCTCCAAAACAGGCTCCACCTGGCAGGAGAGTTCAGTGGGGAGCTGTGGCCCTTGGCAGAGTCGATGGAACAGCTTCAGAGCAGCTTGGCTTTAAAAAAAATCCTGGTGCTCCCAAGCCAGGGGGTTGGTGAGAAGGCTGGGACCAGTTTTCCTGCACTCAGAAGTTCAAGTAGGAAGGCATGGCAAGGGAGGTGGTACTGCCTCCTTCAGGCTTGCAGGAGCCCTCCTCTGTTGCTAGTCCAGATCTTCACCTCCCAGATGTTCACCTACCAACCTTTAGGGTGGATTAGGTGAGGGGGAGAAAGCAAGGCAGGAGGAAGCACCCTCCACCTCATAACTGTTAGTGAATGCAGGAGTAATGAAAAGGAATGAGGGAAAAACACCCCAACCGAATATTTTAGCTTCCACATTTTAATTTTGTTCAACTAAAAATACAGAAAATTCAAGTTTTCGCCATTTGTGCCAACAGTTGTAAATTTCGTTGAATCTTTTAAAGCTGACCTGTTCCACCAGAGATGCCCAATTACATTCAGGAGGGCAGGCAGAGAGACAAGGAAGAAACCAATTTGAAGGGATGCCTTAGGGATAAAACACATTCTGGGGGTGGCCTTTTTTGGGAATTGGCTAAGGCAGGTGGATAAAATACCCAGTGTGACTGTAGAGTGGTAAAGCAAATGAATAAATGTGTTTGGGATTATTTGGAGTGGGTTTTTTGTGTTTGGGGTTTTTGCGTCTGTGGGTTTTTTTTGGTTTTTTTGTGTGTGTGTGATTTTGTTTGTTTGTGATTTTTGGGGGTGGGTTTTTTTGTCTGGTTTGGGGTTTTTTTCAAATGTCTTACAGGATCAGCACTTGAGGAAATAAACCTTAGAGGGGCTATTTGGTTACTGTATAGCAATGCAAAAGGTTCATCAAAGCCTGAAAATCAAGGAATAGCTCCAATGGAAGTTGTGGATGACCTGACAGTGGGCTCACTACTTATCCTTCCCAAATCACTTTCTTCAAAGTCAGATGCCTCCAGTCACCCTCCTTCCCAAAGCAGGAGCAGGACAGGGCCTGGGGGAATCCCTGAGTAACCTCCCTTGTAAGATCCTCCAGACAGAGCACAAACCACTGACCCAATCTTCCTGGCAGTTTCCCCACACCTTTTGTTGTCCACCCATGCAGGCAGTGACACCCCAAACTGGATACAAGAACATTGAGGGATGCTTCATCAAAGCCTGACTAAAGACAAGGCAGGTGGCATCCAGTGCTTTCCCTCATCCACAGATTCAGTCACAGAATATCCAGAGCTGGAAGGGACCCACAAGGATCATCGAAGTCCAGCTCCTGGCCCTGGACTCTCCATGAGCAGTGGGCAGCCTGGGAGTGAAGGGAAAAGTACTTTAGGTTGTAAGTCAGGTTGTCAAGAAACAGCTACAGAAGCTCCCAGCCACAGGAGCCACTTGGAAGTTACAAAGAGCAAACTGAATGTCAGGGTAACAAAAGCTGAACAACAAAAAGTGCCCCAAGATACAACAAACCCCACAAGCAAACAGCAAAACCCAAAGAAAACCTCACCCCCAGAAAAGCCTGCCTGTATAAATAATTCACAAATGGTCAAAAAAAACCAAAACAGGGAACCACCTACTTCTGGGGACTGTCAGAAATGGAGGGGAAAGACAACAACAAAGTCAACAGCCATCCAAACAAACTGCCCAAACCCAGTAACAATAACTCCCTCCCTCCCCAACCTGCTGAAAAGACCCACAGCAGTAATGTTCTCTGCTGAAAAGCCATCCAGAAAAAAAAAAAATTAAAAAAGAGAAAAAAGAACAAAATAAAGACAGAAGCCAAACAATAGTTTGTTGGTTTCTTGGAAATACTTCTGAACAATATTCAGAGGAAATGTTCTCAAGGGGAAGTCACGTAACCAAGTACAGAACCCAGGCAGAGATTGGGAAAACAGATGGATCTTGCTCTCCAGAGGGGATTTCTGATGCCTAACAAGTCCAAAGCCATCCGCTCATTCCTAGCACACACTTACATGAAGGCTCTGACAAAGAACAACCTCGTACCTCACTTACTGGCACTCCTAATGAGACACTTCAGCTGGCAAAGCTTTGATTTACCAACTCGAGAGCTGACTGGTGCCAGTAGTCATCCAGATTTCAGAGGGTTTTCCAATCCACTTCCTTTTTTCAGATGAAAATTTCAAATGTTCTTCAACTAAATACCCATAGGATGATTTGCTGTTAATGGTCCTTGCAAGAGAGAATTTTGCACCAGAGCAGACTGTTTTTGCACAGAAAGTAACAGACCACAAGACAGGTATCGATAAGTTTGAATAAAATAAGGCAATAGCAATGAATTCTGGTCCATGAAAAGATATCTTTGTCATTTAGCATGCATTTGAAGAAAATGTAATTAAGCACTGAGTTCATATGAAGATTTTAGTGTTGTGTTGCTTTAATGTTTTGTTTGACCACGGGTAGGAAATAATTCTTCAGAGGGCATCACATTAGAGCACCCCTTTATAAAATACACCTTCCATGTTCCTAATCAATACTGACATTAAAAACCTCGCTGGGAGCTCCTGAACAAGCAGGGACCTTACTCCAAATGCCTACTGGGGAAATAATAAATGAACAAATTCCACCAGGAATAAAATATCAGCCTCAACGGGCTGCTTGAAGTCTCTGTTGACACCGACACAGCTTCCCATGTATTGGTAAGTAGTGGTGCTTCTCCCAGACACAGAAGACAATTTATTTGGAGGTCTAATTGGCATCTTTAGCACTTGTAATTGTCTCTTCCCCCTGAATTTTGGCAGCTGAGGTGATGAGTGGCCACCGGCTGTTTTGCATCCCCCTGGGGCTGTGCAGGTGAGACCCCCAGCGTGGTTTCACAGCTGACTGGGGCAGGACAGCATTTCACTGCACAAACATGGGCTGAGCTCTTCCTGCAGTGGTCTGTGCCCGCCAGGCTGAGGTTGCTCTGGGTGTCTCCAACTGCTAAGCCAGCAAAGCCCCAGTAAGGAATGGTCAGCATCTGGGGGTGTCCTCCTGCCTCTGCTCACAGCAAACACGGGATACAGCTCTTCCTGTAACTGTGCCTGAAAACCCTTTGCTGGTTTTCCTTAAAATTTAGCTTCAGACAGGCCTCATCAGGACGGGGGTCCTTGTCCCCTCAGTGTCCCCCTGCGAGCAGAGCTGCGTTGCTGTGGGTCCTGGGACACGTTCCATTTCCCAGAGTGAGAGATCTGCTTACAGGACACCCAAGCTCGTGTGACATGGGTTTGGAGACTTGTTTACAGAGAGCAAACCCAGCAGCCTGGGCAGACCTGTTGGGACATTTATAATTGTGTCACCAGGCTATGCGAGCCCTGTCCAAAAGCAGGACAGGCTGTCCTCTGCCCTTCCCAGCCTCCTTAATTGGAGGGTGATATCACTGCTTTGCCCTACTCTTCTTTAGCAAAAGAAGAGCATGCTTGCATCTGTCACAAATGCATCGAGCAAACGTGCTGATTGTCACAAGAAATACTTGATTCTGGACTTTCAGCCTCAAGAAAGTCACATGATCTCCAAGGAAATTTAAATAAATTCCAGGCAAGTCTCCACGCACCCCCATACGCAGCCAGCCAGTACTCATCAATCTTGGGAGCCATTTAAAAGTTCTGCAAGAATAAAAATCTGATTTTATGAACATTTTAAATATACTGTGCGTTTGATATCCTGCATTAAGTTTCCAGGAGACATTCCCACTATGTTAATAGTCTTTTATCTCTAAGTAATTCTCATTTTTCATTCACAAGTTACAGTACTACCAAGTCTCTTACAGCACATTTTTCTTAAGTTCCCCAAGTGTTTAAGCCAGGGAAGAAGGGAAGGTCAAAAGAAACTAAGCCACTTGCTGAAGGTCCCTAAAAAAAAAGAAGAGGCAAGAAAACCCACGTGTCTCCACATTGGCTCAGCACTCTTATAAACAGATTAATTTTACCGTCCTTCGAAGGTCAAAGCCAAAAAGAGATTGCAAGGAGACAATAAAAATATATGTACACAGAAAACTTTGCACACCAAACCTAGAGTTACATAGATATTTTAAGAGCCTGAATAAAAGCACTCTCACTTGTTTCCCATCAGAGCTCAGAGCTCTCGTGTTTTAGGAAACACAGTTCCCTTCTAGGTGCCCCCACAATACTTGGCATTGTACAGGTGCTAAGAGAAAAAAATCAACCCACCCTCCTCTTGAGTAGTACCAAAATTATTCTTTCTGGCAAGCTGCATAAAAGCCAATCCTGTTGGTGCTCGAGCAGGCAGTCTCAGGCACCAGAAACTTGGCCAGATGGGCCATCAGAAACGAGCACGGAACTGCAGCACCTCTGAAGCCTTACAGAGGATTGCCATCTTCTTGAAGAGTTTGTTTTCCTTAAGAAATAAGAAGTTCGACTCCGTCACTAAGGTAAAATAAACAGATGAAAACTCCCCAAAACCCAGAGATCAAAAGCCAAAACCCACCTTTGAGTCAGAAATCTCCTGTAACTCTGCGCTGGAGAGAGCCCAAGGTCACATCCCTGCTCACCCTGAAGCCTGATACCTGAGGGCACCTGTGAAGCAGCACAGGAGCAGAGGGCATGAGGAAAAGCAGAGCACTTTTAAGACTCAACAGCCAATGACTCAGCCTGCTGTGACATGGCAGCAGCCAAATTCTCTGATACCCAGCAGTCCAACCTCCACAGCACCACATGAGAGCTGGGAGAGCTCTCATCCCAGATGGTACACTCACATGTGCCCTCCGCAATCTCCTGAGCTCTCAAAAAGCTCATGCAATTTTTTTTCTAAGCTTTTTCACACTTCAGGACAGGCTAACAGAGCATCCATTATTTTACCTCCCTTCCATGTCCTTTCTTTGTCTCCCCTGACAGAATGGGAACACCTCCCATGCCAGGGAGCATTTCCAGCCACTTTGAACACCCACACTCGGCAGCAATGGGAGGCCCCTATAGAAAGTCAGTACAGCTGCTTGAGTCAGAGCTTGGCTTTCTAGATGAAAGCTTCCCACAGGCTCTAATTCCACTCTCCTTGGCCCAGCTCCTTAGAACCTCACAGCCCAGCAAGGCTCAATCCTCCCCAAAAGCTTCAGGAATTTGTGAGAGAGGAACCTGCCGCCACTGTGAGTTTTTACAAGCCCTGGGTTGCAGCACTCAGGGCAGCTCTGAACGAGGTGGCACAGCTGATCCTCACAGCCTGGTCCTCTTCCTAAAGCTGTTTCAGCACTGAGGAGCACCACAGCTGAATGCTGGGAAGCTTTCCCTCTGGGAGAAGGTAGAGGCAGCTCCTGGTCTTTGACGGCATGACTGTGGCACTGGGTGTTTCTGGTCTCTTGGTGCAGAGGTTTAGCTGTAACTCAGTTTGTCAGTCAGCTGCCTTCACCCCACCAGGTTCTCCTGGCAGGGACACGCTCCAGGAAGGGACATTCTGTTTGGATGGATAAACAGTGACGGTTGCCAGCAGGAGAGATTAACTGCTGAGGTGAAAAGGCTGTCAGCAGAGCTGTGCTGAATGGTTTCGGTGCAACCTGAACCTCAGACACTGCCCTACAAGCCCAGGTGAGCACAGGAGGAAGCAGAGCCCAGTTTGGTTTGGAGATGCACCATTTCCTCACAAACAGGGACTTGGTTTGAAGAGACCAGCTTTGAAACAAAATGCTCAACAGCATGTGAGATTCATGTTAAAACAAGCAAAGTGTTGGATGGTTAAATGCAGCTGTGTCAGCTGGTGAACTTCATCCAACATCACACCTAGACAAGTGCTCCATACCTTCTTCAGAAGCCACTTTCCAACCCCAAAGTTTCCACAATTAAGGACGTATAAGGGCAGCATTTCACAGAAGTGGATGACTTTTGAAAGACTTCTTCTGCTCATGTTGTCTTCCAAGGGGGAAGGACACAAGCTGGATAGCTGTCGGTTTCTGTTAAGAAACTTTACTACATCTGGGGTTTTGAGTCCTCTGTGTGTGCTGGCTTTTCCCTGCTGCAGCTGATCCAACACCTCAACATCTGAGAAAACACCGGCCCTGGGTGCTTGCTGTACTTGCCACCACTCCCCTGGCAGAGCGACGGGATCAGTCCAAGGAGTCAGATGTGGGAACTGGAGGAGGGAAGAGTGAATGGGAACAGATGCAGCATAATTCACATGGCTAAAATGTACCCATGAGTTTCCCATGCCTGCCTTCCTTCATATATATATCTATGTATCTATCTATATATATATCTCTATATACATAAATATATATATAAAATAAAGCTTGGCAGCAGTTCAGACCTAAGATTAAAATAATCTCTTTGTGTCATCCCAAAGCAAGAGCAGAGGGCACCTCTATGCTTTGCCAGCTTCTCTGCCCCTGCTGCCAGCACAGACTGTGCAGGCTCCAGCTCCTCCTGGACAAGCAGGAGCCAAAAAAGTTCCTTTTTCACAGCCATTATTTGGAAATATTCATAGAATCAGAGAATCCAGAATGGTTTGGGTTGGAAGGAACCTTAAAGTTCCTTCAGTTCCACCCCAATATGGGCAGGGACACCTTCCTCTATCCCAGGTTTCTCCAAGCCCTGTCCAGCCTGGCCTTGAACACTTCATGAAGTCCCCAGATGCAAGCTCTTCCCTCAGACGTGCTTTGCTTGGTTCAGAAGGCTCAGTTTGGGAGATTTTTAAGACCAGCTACCAGTTCCTAACCTGCACTACACACAAGTCCAGATGGAGAAGATCCACCTCAGGTGGTAGCAATAACCTGCAGGAGTGTTCAGTTCACCCCAGAAGTGTTATGAAACATGCAGTCGGCTTCTCTAGAGTTGCTATTGCCAGAGAATCTGGCTTTTCATTTAGAAAAAGATTTATTTCCACAACTGTGAGAGCCTGAGTGTTTGAGAACAAGAACTCAATGTTTACACACCAGTAAGCAAATAAACACCCTGAGGTTTCTTTGTATTAAAAAGCAAAAAACATCAACAAAAAATTATGACTGAGGCCTGGCTTGTAATTTTCAGATTCCTAGAGGCAGCGAACTTGGTACTCTGTAGTTTCTTGTGGATTGGGATGTTCATGAGTTTCTCTGCACGTAGCTGACAGAAGTTTCACACAAGAGTTTCAATCCCATTGCCATGCTCCATGGAAATCTGTTCCATTGAATGCAGTCCAGGAAAACTGGTCTGTGACTTCCACAGGAGATGCTCATGAATAATACATCTAGCTGCTTTCAGCAAATCCAAACCTCTAATGAAAAGCAAAGGCATATTCCCAGTTTGAGCTCTGCTGAGCACCAGACCAGACCCTGGTGATGCAAATCCACAGCCAGGGGCAGAATGCAGACCTTCAGCCTGCCTTAACCCGGAGCACAAAGCCAAAGGCTTCTCTTTGAATGTGCTGCTTCATCTTTTAGAACAGGGATTTATAGATATTGGCTTATACTACTGGACGTTCTGTCCAGCACAATCAGCACAGAGATTTTTTTTGTGTGCACTGCTGCATAAAGATTTTTTAAGCAAGATTTTTTAAATGCATTTTTTATGCACATAATTATAGTTTCACAGACTGGTTTGGGTTGGAAGGGACCTTAAAGATCGTCTTGTTCCACTCTCTGCCATGGGCAGGGACACCTTCCATTATCTGATTGCTCCAAGCCCTGTCCAACACTTTGAACACAAAGCCCTGTGGCCTTTGAACACTTCCAGGGATGGGATGTAAATTTTTTTTAAAACATATACAAAATATTTTTCATCCCCACTGCTGCCCCATGTCAAATACCCGAGGCCATTCAATGGTTTAGCAACAGGAGTCTAGAGGAGTTTCAGGCTTACACAAGCACTGGGTGGGGGTGGCTGGGTCCCCAGGATGTCCCCTACGCAAAACCTCGACCACACACGATGGTCAGCAGGACAGAGCAGCCTCTCAGCTCACCCCTGTCACACATGGTTGAGTAGGCTGGGTTTAGGGGTCTCTGTCTGGGGAGAGAAGGCCAGAATCAGGGCTGATAGCTTTGCTTTGCCCCAGGTATCTCTGCTCCTTGCCCAGCTGTTATCCCAGGTCCTGCTGGGGGCCATCTCCATCCCCACTGCCCAGCTCTCTCCAGAGCCCTGCAAATTGATAAGGCTGCTTCATGATCTATGGCTGCTGGTTTAATTAAAGCTGCCTGCTCTGCATCACCCCCAGCCTTGTGCAGACAGCAGCACAAATGATTTCAGCCTCTGATGCACCAGATGCCAAACTCACAGTTACGAGCTGACATTATTCAGGAAAATTCTCCCCCCATTCCCACTAGCTCAAGTGAAGTTGGAAGCAGAGAACTAAGGGGAAGGTATACAATGGGAGCAAACTAACCCTGACTAAGCAGAGAGCTGGTTAAACACGTCACCTTCAAACCCCCCCATCTTGGGAGCTCTGGAGGGCAGCCGCAGAGGGCATGAGGAGCCAGCCCAAGTGAGCCCCTCACTCACAGCCTCCGTCAGGGCTGCAGGCAGCTCCCTTGAACTAACAAGACAGGTCTGGTCAGGAGAGCAGTTTCCTACTGGTGAGAATCCATTCTGAATCCCTACAGACACATTCTGGGAGTGGGATGCAGGTTAGGGCTCCATTTACACCTGGAGTCACTTCTGGAGTTATCATTCCCTCATTCCTCTGCACGTGGGACTGGGGACATTAATGGGCTGTGACTGCCCTGACCACTCTTCAACCCACCCACAACTCCCTGCCCTGCACAAAGGCAGGCCCAGAAAGCTTTCCTTGGGCACCACATGTTGTCCTCACTTTCATACTGCTTTTACAGCATGTGAGGTTCAAGCAAGACATTTTATCTTCCAAGCACCCTGGTGAAGGGGGAAAGAGAAAAAAACCCAGACTCCTGACCCTGCATTCCAGGAGGGATGTCCAGCACTTGGACCTTGCTTTTAGGACCACCCTTGGAAGAGATAGTACTTAAATTCTGAAGTGCCAGACCATTGACAGATAATCTTGTTTGTAGAGTGGGAGGTTGTCTTTTTCCCTGTTTTATCAGGAGAGCAGAAAACAGGGCTGCCACCAGCTCATTCCTCACAGGCTCCCTTCATCTCAGGGCTCCTAAAATTTGGATCAGAGGCATCACAGCTACAGTCAGCTCAAGACTTGCTGTTGAGGGTCTTGGAGGGAGATGTCAGACTCGGGTGCTGTGCACCAAGAAACCTGAGTCATGCAAACAAACACAAATATTAATTGATGAGAGGGCTTTGTGGTCACTGCAGGATTGCAGGCAGCTTCAGCTCTTTCATGTGTGGGATGTGCAGTGTCTTATTTCTCTCATGTCTCCAGTGTTGTCATAGAAGCAAGCAACATATTTTCTGGCACAGATCTACTCTGGTACATCCCAGCTGGTACATTTTGTGCTTTGTTTCTGTCTCCAGAGGACAAGAACAGCCATCTCGAACCTATGTGAACTTTGAGGATGTTGCAGCATGCTGGGTGTTTTCAAAGGACCTGTGGTATCCATCTCCAGGAAACAGATTGGAATGGCAGGGGGTGACTGCTTGTACCAGAGAGTGATGCTGATCCACGGCTTTGGACTGTTAATGCAAAAGTTAAACAATTTATGTGAAAATACCAAATAGTTTTAGAAATTACATGTACATTCAGCCTTTAATAGAGGTGGAGGGGAAAGACGTTTCACGACTATGATTAACGTGGAATTTGACTCAAATGAAGAAGTTGGACAAGCCCAAATTTATACTTAGAATTTATTTCTTCATTTAAGTTTCAAAAGCTACATAAAAATGGGTGCAGCTCTGAAATCTCTTCCCATCATGGAAATCAAAGTGATTCAAATCCAGTCACTTCCCGGGTTCTGTAGCCAGCTTGCTCACACTTGTGGCCCTCAGTGATCCCACAGAAACACAGTTCAAAGGCAGGTGCCTGACCCAGGGCCCTGAGCTCCAGCTGGGCTTCCAAGGGAAGCCTTCTAAGGAGGTGGATCTGGAGACACAGGCACCTGGGAGGTGTTACACCCAGCTGGGACAGAGGCTCCCTATGCCTTTGCTCAAAGCTGGATGTTGTGATGACTCAAATGAGCATTTCTGCCTGCGGTCTAGCAGGAGCTGCACACTGTGCTCTCTGTGTGTCCTAGCTGAGGAAACGTTTTCCATACCATACGGAGCTCCAATCTATGTTTATAGCAAGGCATGTCACTTAAGAGTGCAGCACTTGCCCCATGCCAAAGAGAAAACAACCACCCAGGAGATAAAGTGCTACTCAGAGCTATCTCAGAACCAAATGTTTTTCTTCTCAGTGAAATGAAAATGCAGCATGATTAGGACTGCCAGCCCGAACACAGAGCTCCATGCAAAATTCATACAAATTGGGTTTCCCGGGTCCCTTTCTTCCTTCTCACCCAGGCACCTTGTACTAAAGCATCAAAGCACAGTAAGCAGCACCCAGCTGGTCCAGTCCCTTCACCAGGAGCATCCCTTCATCCTGCAGAGCTTGGAAAGTGATGGATGGAGACACTGGCCCTCTCTGGAGGCAGCAGGATACTCTGCAAGCAGGCATTTTCTCTGAGCTCTGCCTGGCCAGATATTTGCAGCTCTCTGGTACCCTCAAAAAGACACTGGTTCCCCTCCCACACCACTGCTCACACTCGTGGTGTCTCTGCAGGCACTTATCAAGCTGTGCCATCTCTCCATGGGCTCAGCCTGGGAAGAGCTTCCATCTACTCTGGCAGGAATTCTTGGGAGTTCTGCTTTGTCTCTCCCTCCTCTGCACCACCCCGAGGCCATGCTGGCAGTTCCACATGGCCCTGAGAGCACCCACTTCCCCAAATCACTTTTTCCTGGCTGAAAAGAACACCCTACTGCCCTTGGAGGGATGCCAGTAGCCTCCTGTCCCCAGCAACATCCTGGGATCTCCTCTGTCTGCAGCAGCTTTGTGGTCAATCCAAACTTGGGAAAAGTGCTCTTGCTTTTTTCAGGAGAAAGCTCTGGTGCTTCCCTCTGACATAAAAGATGATGGCTGGGGCTCTTCTGGAGTCACGGATGATCCTAACTACAGTTACAGCTCCTATTTGAGCAAACTTAACTTTGGTTCTCCACATAAACCCTCCTCAGGTCCAACCTTCCTGTTTGTCTTCTGTGAGGAAGCTTCTCTTGTCTCTGTCCTACCTAAAATAGATGGAAAGGGGTAAAGATGGAGCAGGGTCTTCACAGTGGTGCCAGGACAAGAGGCAACAGACACAAAGTGAAATATATAAAATTCCACCTGAAGATAATAAGAACTTGTTTGTAATGCAAGTGGGTGGACAAAGCAGCAGGTTGTCAGGAGAGGCTGTGAATTATCCAACCCTGGAGAAACTGAAGCACTGGATGCAATGCTGGGCAGGCTATTCCAGCTGGTCCAGCTTTGTGGAGGGCTGGATTAGACACCTCCAGAAACACCTGGAGAGATCTCCAACCTCAACTGTTCTGTGATCCATTAACCTATCATTGTAACTGTTGACAGGCGTTGCCAACACCTTTCTGTAGCATGTGGACATGCTTCCCCAGCCTTTTGGGAAAAAGCTTGGCTCTCCAAGGAGACACTGTGACTGTGCCCCTTTCCCTGACCCTTAAGCAAAGTCTTCCCTAAACAGAAATCTAGCTCATAGTTTAATTTTCATTATTTTTTTTCCATAAAGTAATGTCCCAATCATTTTTTTTTTATTCTCTGCATGTGGCAGAAGGCAGAAATCAGGGAGGATGAAAGCCAAACATGGGAGAACTGGGAAGCAGTGTCAGAGCCACTGAGTTACCTCGGGGCTGCTGTCAAATCCATTATTATTCATTACAGCAACCTCCTGCAGACTAATGGACATGTGTCCCATTAGTCTTGCAGTCACCGTGGGTAAAATAAAAAGCTTTGGACAGTTCTAGGAAGGGTCTCCATTTCAAGCCAATTTTATATCACAGCCTATTTTTGGTCAGTGCTGCTCACTTGGGTCTTCCTCAGAGCTGCTGTTAAGGGGAAGAGAATTTCTTCTTAGAGATGATCATCTCTTGTTGACTGTAGCTCATGCTCTGGGTGATAAAACTGCAGGGGGTTGTATCAGAGTCAGGGTGGAATCCAGACCTGAGCCCTGGTGAATTCAGTGGGGCCAGAGCTACCTAGGTGGCTGTGCAAACAAAAATATGTATTTGGGAAATTTTATTCAAGATTACAATCAATCGTGTTTCAACACTGGACACTATTTGCCGGTGCTAACAGATTTTTTTCTTAGAAAATAATTTTTTAGCAAAAACCACGTCATTGTTCTGCAAAGCTTGCTGGCCTTGTGCTAATTAACCACGCTTGTAGGCACACAGCATAACCTCATGCTAAGCTAAACAATGAGCAGCATATAAATAAGAAAGAGCTACTGCTAAATTTCACATGTTTGGCTCTAAACTCAAAGACTTCCAAGGGGGTAGGAGGTCGCTTCACTCTATATTTATCTCATTAAAATTAACAGAAAGGAAAAAATAGGCCTCTTTGCCCTCGGACTGGAACATAAGGTCAGGATGACAAGTGGCATGGGCAGGGCTGGGGGAGTCTGGCAGCTCGACCATCCCCATGGATGTGCTGGCAGCGCCCTGGGCTCAACAAGCTGCATCCATCAGGAAATGATATTCCCCTCGTGTCCTGAGTCACTGCCCTGAGATTTTACATGTTTAAAAAAAAATAAAAAAATCGTATGCTCAGTCTTTCCTGCCAGTTCCTGGCACATGATTGCTAAAAACATCAGGAGAAAAATACTGTCCATTTGTTTCCAGAAGCCCTGGGGAACGAAGATGTGAAACCTGGGAGTGGCTCAGAGGCTCTCCTACAAAATGGCCCTTGTCACACAGCCAGATATTCCACAGACCCCAGGAGAGGCTGCTGGTGAAGGGACAAGGCATCCCCTCAGCCCTGAGCTGTGTCGGGGTGTCTGTTCTCTCCTCTCTCTGCAGAATGGCTCAAATGCCATTCCAAGGCAATGCTTTATCTTGGTTTTCTAAATTATGAACCTAGGCCTCCAAAAATGGCTATTTTTGTCTCTCTAATGGGGTGGTGAGGCCCTGGCACAGGTTGCCCAGAGAAGCTGTGGCTGCCTCATCCCTGGCAGTGTCCAAGGCCAGGCTGGATGGGGCTTGGAGCAACCTGGAATAGTGGAAGGTGTCCCTGCCCATGGCAGGGGGGGGATGGGATTTAAGGTCTTTTCCAACCCAAACCATTTCATGATTTTATGACATTTGGACACTGAAGCATCCCAAATGCTAGAGCAACTGACAAAGAAATTATTAGAAAATGGATCCTGTTTTGATAAACCTGATTTTGGTGTTAAAATCATTCTTCACCCGTAAACTTTGAGTTAATGTCAGTTGCAAATCCAAGGTAGCAGGTCATAAGGGTTACTAGTAAAACAGGGGAAGAGAGGATGGATGTGGACTGAGGGGGTCTTTGACACCAGTTACAAACAAGTGAAGGCAAACAGAAGACAGTGACTTTGACAATCTCATTCCTGAGAGGAGCCAGGGAGCAGCAGGGACACTGAACACAAGTCTCACATCCATTGATGGAAAATTGCATGGCAGGATTTTTCCAGAAGCATCCCAGGTAAGTCCTCCTGCCTGCAGGGGCCCGTGGTCACCCTACTCTGCCTGGAGGGGCCCGTGGTCACCCTGCTCTGCCTGGAGGGGCCTGCAGGGGCCTGTGGTCACCCTGCTCTGCCTGCAGGGGCCTGTGGCCACCCTGCTCTGCCTGGAGGGGCCCGTGGTCACCCTGCTCTGCCTGGAGGGGCCCGTGGTCACCCTGCTCTGCCTGCAGGGCCCTGCGGTCACCCTGCTCTGCCTGCAGCCACGTGAGGACCATGAGAGCCCGGCCATGAGCCATTGGTCAGGTCCTCTCACCTGCTGAGCTCAGCAGCACCACAGCAAGGGGGAAGCTGAGAACACTGAGGATAATCTGATGAACAAGAAGCATCAGCTGCATTCTTTGATCATCTCCGGGTTAACACCCGCGGCACAATTTTAATTGCTGAGGATACGGTCACACCGCTTGGATCTGTCCCAAGGGCTGAGAAACTCGAGGACTCTGCCTTTTTTGTGCCTCTCTCTTGCTCACCAAGTACCGCTCGGTGTGCTGGGCAGATGTACAACACCACTGCAGTGCCTCAGGCCCCCAGCTCCAGTGGAAAAACCCAAGAAGTTCATACCCCTGTCATGCTGAGCTCTGTCAGCCTGCAAATGGCCCTGAAGCGCCCGGGGGAATGGGAAATAAATATTCCTTCCCCTGGATACTACTGGGCTAAAACGCATCATCTGAAGGCCCCACTGCGGGGCGAGATTCCCCCATGGGGCTGCAGATGAGGATGCTGAGTTTGAGGCTGCTTATTGGCATTTGGAAGGAATTTGTTCCACCACTGGAAACTTTTGTGGCCAAAGAAGTTAGAGGGGGAAAAGCCAGTTAAACTTTGGCCTTTTTTCTATGGAGGGTAAACTTAGAAACATGACTTAGATGCATAATTTAGAAAACCAAGATAAAAGTCAAGCCAGCTGCTTACCCCAGAGCTTTTCTTATGATTACTGCTTACCAGGCTTAGCCACAAGGACTAAGTGCCGTGTTTGGAGTGCAGACTCTTCTGGCTGGTAGCCATGAAACCCACCAAGTGTAATTTTTGACCATATAATTCATCCTCCCTGAACAAACTCAAAACCTAGTGAAGCAGGAAGGAATAGGATGTGAATTGCAAAGCATCTTTGTGCACTCAGGCTTTGGTGACCAGTGATACCCATGTTACGGTGTGATGAAACTTGCCAAGGGGTTTTCTGATGAGACAGTATCAGTGGATGATAAAGCTGAAAGCCTTGACACACCAGAGGAGCTGTGTTTGTGTATGGACAGTGCAAATAGGTTTGCCATCATTTTGTCTTCATCTAAACTAAACCAGAATTAATGCCATGGCCTCATCTCACCCTAGACTGGCTTCTAGTTAACAGCTCTGAATAATTCAGGAGAAAGTCTCTCCTGCCAATTACTGCTGCAGACAGCACCTCCAGCCCCTTCAGTGTGCACAGCCCCACCTCTTTGCTCCTGTGTCAGACACTGCCTACCCTGGGCAGGGGGACACTGCTGTGTAAAAATGAGATTTCTGTCTGCTGCATTGGTTAGACACTTCCATGTGATAAAGGGAAAAGGGGAAATCCAGCTCTTCTTCAGCATAATAAACTGTTGGTTAGTGCCATGTGTAGCTTTAATAAATTCATTGCTGCAGTTAAAAATCTCTCCTACTGAGTGAGGTTGTGGTTAACAAGACAAATTACAAAAATATGTGCATTTCCACAGATGCAAATCAATAGTGGGACACTCTCCTGCTCCATGCTGCTCCTTGAGCACCTCTTGTGACAAAGAAGTTTTCTGCAAACAGAGTTGCAAGAGCATATTGGGATGTACTGAAATATCCTTAGTCACATTTTGTACTGGTGCCTGACAACAGTCAGGTTTTTCAGCCACTTCATCCTGCTCTCACACACTGTCCCAGCTTCCAGTAAGAAAATATTGGAACCCTGGCTTTTTTCAGACTTCTGTAGGCATTGAGAAATCAACCTCCCCAGGGTTCTGGGTACTGTAATTAAATTGTTCTCTTTCTAATGTTAAAAATTTTGTTGTGATTTCACTGTCCCAGACAGACATCATGGAAAAAATGGTGCACATCCCATCTCTTAATGGATTAAAATAGACTTGGAGGTACAAGGTAGGAGCAGAAGGTGGTGAATCGGATCATGCACAAGTTCTGTTGGTTTCCATTTGCACCCTCTGAGCAGAAGCCCTTCCACAGCACAAGAAACTTCATTCCAAGCTCTTGAAATGACTGTTTGAACATCTTTCTGCAGTGATATGCACAAATCCAGGCAGTCAGAGCTGCTGGCAGGCAGGTACCACCTGCTCCCCTCACTGGGACTCAAGCAGGGCACCCTAGCCTGGATGTGGGGAAGCCAGGGACGGAATTCTGCCAAGCTGTTTGCCAACTGGTTGGTCCCCAGCACCTTCTTGTGCCTGGAGTTGTTGCTCCAGAGGGGCAGGACCTTGTACTTCTTGTTGAAATTTGTGTGGCTCCTGCCAACCCATTTCTCCAGGCTCTTGAGGTGCCCGTGGATGGCAGCACATCCATCTAGGTCCATCAGCCATTCCTCCCAGTTTTGTGTCACCTGCAAACTTGCTGAGGGTGCTCCCTGCCCCATCATCCATCACTTAGGTCATTAAGGAAGAGTTCTGGGTAGCACATTGAAGGATTTCAGCCTTCTTGGTGCTCCGGGTTGGTTCTGATGAGCTCGGGGTGGGATTTCTGGATACAGACAGGAGCTCATCTTCCTTTTAAAAAGCCTGAACACTTGCAAACATCAGTGTTAAACAGGGGCTGTTAGATTTGCAAGTACAAGCACTTCAGAAGTGCCAGCATTAAAGTTTCATATCCAACTGAAATCAGTTCTCTCAGCTGCTGTTCACTGGCTCACAGGAGCTTTTCCCTGGAGCAGACAGAGCTCAGGAGGTGTGACGTGACACTGCCTTCCACTGCAGAAGTGGGTAATGGGCCCAAAAACTGCTATCACCAGCTAGTCAAGGACTTCCTCTGGACCGCAGTGTCTTGTCCCCAAGTGGTGCCAGGAAAACTCTTTGTGAGGCCAGGCTATCAGACCAGTTTAGGACATTACCTGGTTTAAAAATGCATAATGAGGAAGAAGCAGCCTACTGTGTTGACTTGGCATTAAGTACTCCTCTAAAGATTAAAGCAAGGGTTCCACTCAAAAACTGGATGAACTTGCAAGGGAACTGAAGCTGAAATAAAGTTGTGATAAGCCATGCCCTTGTCTAACTTTTGAGTGGGTGACTTTTTTTGGAGCTGCTAATGAAAATAAGTCCAATGGCCTGTGGCTCACTTTCGGTGACTCCTCTTCATTTAGGGACCAGTTAGTAACAGATTGATGCAAGGAGCAGCCAGCATGTGTCATTCCCAGACACTTCATCCCCACGGAGATCTCCTGCCAATACCTTGTTTGCAGTGAGATCAGTGACCTGGCAGTTCACCTTTAGGCTCCATGGGAAAGAAATTGCAGGAGGAAGCACGGGGAGGTCTGCTTTTGTCACGCAGGTTCTGGCAGATTGTCAAACTGGCAGCCTCCAAGTGCAGGCGAGGAGAAGGCTTTTAGCCCCATTTCCTGTGGGAAATGAGGCTGTTACCATCAGACTGTCATCAGCTTAATCCAAGGGAGTAACCAGGCTGCAGTAAAGAGCTTAAAAAAATAATAAATTCCTCTAAACTTCGTAAGGATAGAGAAGCACATAGAGAAAAGGGATGTTATTGGTGCTGCCACAGAGGGAAAGACAGGGAGAACTTTCCTTCTAGGCATTGCCTTCAGCAGATGCTGCTGGCCATGGATGTACTCACCAACTAATCCACAGGAATGAAACTCAAGGGAACAGCTTGTGCAGTCCTCTGGCTGGGTGAAGAGAAAACATTTTCTGTGGTGGTCATGGGTGACATGAGAGAGGAATGGATAAAAGAAAAGATCTAGGAGAGGAGGAGAGCAGAACTGAAGCTGTTTTGAAGAGAGCAGAGTTCTATGGTTGTGTATTGTAGGAGGTTTGCTGGACCTGGGGCTATAGCAGTGCAAGAGGTGCAGCAGTGTGTGACTGTCTGCAAGAAACCAGGCTACATGAGCTCTTTTTTATCATTTTGATAGCTTCCACAGTAACTTTAGTGCCATGGATTAATGTTTTTGCAGAGAAAAGGATCAGAAAGTGACTTGTTCATGGGTCTTCCTGCATCAGCAGAAATACATCTCACATTCAGCCCCACTTGGCAAACCAAGTTGTGTTTAGCCTGTAGCTAGAAATGTTTATAATTTGTTTGAATATTTATAATTTGTCCCTGAAAACTGCACTGAGCATGTCATCATGCTGGAAAGTGTTCAGCTGGTGTCAGCTGAATTAAGGGAGATGGGCAATTATCTTGCAAGGACTCTGTGGATTCAGGTATTGAAACACCCACCACTGCTGCAGACTGGCCCATGTGAAAGGCTCAGCTGCTTTGCAGTCTAGTTTTACAACTCCTCGGGGTCAAACCATCTCTGCAAAGGAAGATTTAATGAGAAGGACTGACCCGTTCTGCTCCTCCTGCTATTCAACAATGACATTTTACCCAGCTTGTCTTCTCCTCAGAAGACAAACCCCTCATCAGGCCCATTTTGTATAATGGGTATTTCCATGAGATGGCCATGGTACCCCTGGGGGTTTCCAAGGCCTCTCAAGGAGAAGGATTTGCCTGGCACTTGTGTTGCCTGACTAGCCAGCCTTGGCCCATAATGTCACGGCATCAGTGCAACCAAGCCAACAGCCACCCTTCTCTACCTCAGGAGCCTGTGCCTCGAGAGGACAGCAGAAACATTTCTCCCAGAAAAACATGTCCAACCCAGCAAGTTCACCAGGTAAAGGCTTGCCAGCAGCTGGGTTTGTGGCAGCTCCTCAGGATCCCCACCAGACAACTCACTCTGAAACCCAGTCATCCAAAATCCAGGGAGGGGTGAGAGCATGCAGGTAGTTTCAGTCTGATTGCACCAGTGCACTAAGCCTTGGTCTGAGGGCTCCATGGCTCCTCTTATGGTCAAGCATTTTGCAGCTGTCACAGAAAAGGGATGGGGAGAAACAGGATGTAATTCCAGCAAGCCTTGACTTCTCAGTCAACTACAGATAAGAGCACCTTTGACTCAAAGCTCCGAGCATCTGGAGGTATCCATCCTTCTTCTACCAGGAGAAAGAAATGTTCTTGTTAAAAATGGGGGCTGGGGTGGGGTACGTAGAATCACAAAATCTTAGAATCATTTAGGTTGGAAAAGACCTCTGAGCCCATGGAATCCAACAGCTGCCCCAGCACTACCACGGCCACAACTAAAACATGTCCACAAGTGCCATGTCCACATGGCTTTGAAGTCTCTCCAGGATGGGGACTCAATAGCTGCCCTTGGCAGACAGTACCAGTGCTTGACAACCTTTTGGACAAAGAAAATTTTCCAATATCCAACCTAAAACTTTCCTGGTGCAACATGATCTCTTTTCTCTTGTCCTATTGCTTGTTACTTGGGAGAGGAGACCAACACCCCAAACCTGCCCCCAAGCACGTTCTAGCCTCTAGGACACTTGCATTTGAACCTCAAATTCATCTTGAGTTAAAAGGAGAATGCCCAGCACAAACCTTAAAACAGCTTGGCTGGGTGTCTGTGTTTCTCTTCCCTCAAACCCTGAGCTGCATTTTCCTGCAGGTGTGACTGGTGCCATCAGATCATGGTGGCAGCTCTCCATTTCAAATAGTTAATTTTGCTTTATGAAATCAATCCCTTTAGTAATTTGTTTTCTGCCATTACTCCAGACAGCAATGATCAGAATATTTAAAATATTTGAATTCAGCTTTTCTGTAATGGCCAACAAAAAGTAAATCTGGAATACCAGAAGGTAATGACAAGGTGATTGGATGTTAGGGTCTTTATGTGGTAGGCAGAGTTCATATTCCTGGCCATGATTTGGTTTATATTAGGCAGGGAAAATGAAGTTTTATTATTAAATTTTAAGGACTTGTGGTCCTGAAAGCTGAGAAGTTTCTTCTAACTCCATCTACCCTGAGAAAAGATATTCTCCCCCAGTGTTTTGTGTTCCCTGCCCAAGCAGACAAATCTGAAGTTACCCAGACTGTGATCTTTGCCTGTGGCAGCAGATGGCAGCCCAAAAGCAACACTCATCCAGGGAGATGCACCTGAATAATTTCATTTTCTTTGGTACTATCTTTGCATTGCAAAATCATGGAGTCTCATCTATTTGTGGTCTATGGCTTAACAAGGCCCAGGTTTATATCGTCTGAGTAATTACCAGGATTTGCTCTGTGAAGCAGAGGAGTTCTGGGCAGACATTTTAATTTCCATCAGCTGTCCTACCCTGGGAAGATAATTAAACACTCTTCATTTTCCATTTTAAACGATATACAAATGCCGGACATTAAACCCAGAGAGCTTTCCAAAAGGGAACATGTGGGTAGCTTCAAACTTTCCTTTGGCACCCAGCCACCAGCGAGGGTCAGCCCAAGTTCACCATTTCCCATTGTGTAAGGCTATTTGTTTAACATTTCTTTTGTCTGAAGTGGCCTTGTCAAATGAGATCTCCACATAATTTTCATTTGGCCCTTCACTCACATCTGAGCTGTCACTCCCATGGAAGCAGTTTGACTTTGAGCTTAACAGGAATGTAGGCATAAGTAGACAAAGCTTTAAGAAATTCACATAATTTTTCAGCTTCATCATAAAGGTATCCCTAAAAAAAAATGGAGTAGGCAGCCTGAGAATCTCATGGTGTAAAAATCCAAAGACACTTCCAAGGACCAAGGTTCAATAACTTGGTTCACTCTGCTGTTGTAGACAGGCTGGCCCAGGTTTTGCAGCCAAATTTCAATCTCTGTATTTTGACTAGATTAAAAAAATAAGCTCACATTGTTTTGAGTGAGGGACACATCCTTCTTCACATCCTGTCCTGCATGGCGTTGCTGAGCGGGGCTGAAAGCTTCCCCTCCTCCAGCGTGAGGCCACCACATGCTGTAGGTGCACGTCATCCCCAGAGCCCTCGGGGTCCCTCTGACACAGTGCACCAGTGTGTTTGCTCTCTGTGGTGCAAGGACATCCCCTGAAACAAATTAATGTCATCTCCTGGCAGGTCTGTGCTCCAGGTTTTAGCTGGGGACTGGCACTGCAGTCGCTGTTGCCATTCTAGCTAATCCTCCTGAGCTGCAGTTGTATTCCAGGATTTCCAGCTGGGCACATAGCTGCTCATCTACTTGCTCACCAAGCTGATACTGAACCAGAATGGTGGCATTTTCTCTTATTTTAAATCTAAATTAAACACAATATGGAAAGGGGTGTTGCTGAGCACTTTTATAATTACAGGTGATATCACTGAACACTGGACAGGTCCACCTCTACTGGTATTTGATGTGCAAATGAAAGAGACCATGTTGCTGTTGGCACAGAACCACCCGGGTTGTAAAGGGCCTCCAGAGGACCTCTACTCACTCCCACTTCCTCATCAGGGCAGGTACAGCGAGTTGCTTAGAACCATGGCCAGTTAAATTCTGGATATCTCCAAAGATGGAGTTTTTACAGCCTCTCTGAGCAACTGATGACAGTTTTTCTCTACCCTCATGGTAGAAAATTCTTTTCTTCTATAGATCTAGATTTTTAATCTGACATGTACAACAAAAGGAAAAAACATCAGCTCTAGCTGCAACTAGAAGCTACACTCATTTCTGGTGTGGTTTGTAAACCCCTCAAAATATCTGCTTCCTCCTTAGCATTTTCCCACTGCTAACAAAATTACATTTCTCTAATCATCTCCATTGTCCATATACCCCATTTGTGTCCTGGAAACTGCCAAGGCTGTGTCTCATTTCAATTTCTTGATGGCCTTGCTCAAAGGCCAGTTGCCATTGTATGGAAGTCTGGTATATTTAAAATAATCAATTACAGAAAATGACACAGTTCCAGCTGCCTTCCAGAAGGCTCCTTTGGCAGGAGTTAAACACTGCAGCAGGAGAACATACAGGGCTGTCTTCTCACGGGAAGAATGCATAGAAATTTGAGAGTTAAATCAGGAATACATATTATTTCAATGACATTTTAAAAAGATTTTTTTAGTTACTCAGGACATTGTGGAAGAGCTTTGAACAATCCCTTCCCCACTCCAAATCCCAATCACATCTTCCAAACGTGACGTGGAGTAACAAGGATGATTCAGATTTCAAAAATCTGAAAATGTTTGAAATGAAAAATGAAAGATTTTATTTTTCACTTTTTTAATGGGGAAAATGAAATACTGTGCTAAAGCAAATCTTTAATGTAGGACATTTTTCATTTAACAAGAAAAACCAGGCAATAATTTCCACCCCAGTGGAAGAAGTGCAGCTCTTTGCATGGTGTTCTCAAGCAGGCTCCCTCTGTGTTAACATGCACCACAAGCTGTAGCTATTTTAATGTTTTTTAGCTTCAGCATTCCTACATGCCATTGAAAACATCCGGCTTTCCACGAAACAAATCTGTACTTTATTGAGGTAGCTGTCTAGAATACATATTTCTTCCCATGCTATCAGAGAGGAAGTTTGGAAATGGAACAATAAAGTACACACAAACCAGACCAAAGATGAGCATCCTGCATCCATGGTACAAGGCTCTGCCTATATCCAGTGTGGCAAACTGTTCCTTCTCTTTCCACAGTTGTTTTATTATTCTTTGGCTTTTTTTCAGGGCTGAGCATAAAATCTGGTCACTTCCCTGGTTCTCTATGTGACTTTGCCTTTTAAGAAGAGATGTTGATGAATATGATTAAGCTTGCACACCCTTAAGTAACATTAAGCTACTTTAAATATATTCCCCCTAATATACCAGCTGTTTCCTGTGAAGAACAGATTTCCTTCAAGAGATTTCCTTCTAGAGAAGAAATCTCCCCTCATTTGCCCCAAAGGACTTTACTCCTTTACCTTTACAGTTCGACTATGTGTACTTTGAATTTGTCTAGTGTTTTCCTGCTGTGACCTTCAACACACTTCCTTCTCTGATCAGAGTTGATGGCTGGGTCTGCTTTCACTCAACTTCCCACAAAGTCATAACTCTGGTGTGGTTTTGCTCTCAGAAAGCAAAAATCTCACCTGGAGTTTCAGGGAGGTGCCGTTGCCATTGCAGACTACCGGCTGCATTTTCCCTTCAACGCTCAGATGATCCTTGTATGCACAAGCTGAGCTTCAGAACATGAAATTACTAACAAATGGGCATTTTGCACACTCAAATGGGCATTTTCTCCTCCTCCTGCCAAGGAATTGCTGCAGCACTGGATTAAAAAGCGATAGCTGGTGGGTCCCTTGGTGTGTGGTTCTGTACGGGTTTCCCCAGACTGTCCCCCGAGAACTTCTGGTTCTGTACGGAAACACAGCGAGGGCTGAGGACTGAACCCACAGGGTGCTTTATTTTGAAAACAAATAATTTCCCAATTATTAAGCTAATTCTCATCTCCCTTACTTCATTCCTGGCCATGTGGCACCTAAAAATTTTCCTCAGTTTTCACTGACCTCTCCATCCTTCCACTGCTCACTCCTGTGGGACTGTGCCTGTCTGGAGAGCAGAGCTCCTGCCCCATCCTCACAGGGAGGCTGCTGCCATCAGCTTTTCTCCTGATGCCAGGTGCCTGTGTCCCTCGGGGAGATCACTCATGGTTATGCTTCCATGCATCCAGCTCCAGGGCCTTAGGAGAATGCTAAAAAAACATCTTTCTCAGGCAGCACAGCTTGGCTGGGCTGGGCCAAATGTGAATTGCCTGCAAGCAGAGAAAAAGCAAACCTTTCTAGCCTGGCTAGAGATCATCACCTGCACCGTCCCTCTGGTGAGTGTCCATCACTTGCCCAGCACTCATCCCAAGCTGGTTGTTGAGCCTTGGCCACTGCAAAGAGGTGGGAATTACACCTCAGCTCACCTCAGGAAAGGACAAGATTTTGTCTTGATCCAGTCAAAAATTTATTGTAACTGCCCTTAAACCTAGGGCAGGCTGCTGCTAGCAATGACTCAGGATAGAAGTGGTATATAAGGACTAAAGGAACTAAATTGTATTGAAATATCTCATTTTGGTGACAGACTTGACATCAACCCAACAGGTGGTTTAGTAATAGAATCATTGAATATCCCCAGTTGGAAGAGACCCACAGGGATCACGGAGTCCAACTTCTGGCGCTGCCCAGACACCCTACCAGTCCCAGCCTGTGCATCCCTGAGAGCATTGTCCAAACACTCCTGGAGCTCTGGCAGCCTTGGGGCCATGCCCATTCCCTGGGCAGCCTGGGCAGTGCCTGTCCAGTGAGGGACTGCAAATATACCAGGGCATTTACAACATCATTCAAGACTTCGAACGCTGCAGCAATGAAGCCAGCTCAATGTGTAATTGTATGAAGAAATTCTCTCTTCAGGTCTCAATATGTGTATGTCTCTGCCAGTTCTTCTCTTCTTTGCAAATGAAATTTTTATCCTTGCATCAATTTCTCCCACTGTCAGGTTCCAAAGAAGGATGTTCAGTTATCTAAACACTGAAGCTGGTTTGGGCACTTGCAAAGGCATCATGTTCACTATCCACTGGACTGCTCTGAAGGATGCCTTTCTTCTAAAATACTACATCCTTTAGAGGTACATTTTATTTCTATTTTATTGGGTCTTAATTTCTAGAAGTTTCTCTCACCCCTCACTGGCATCCAGAGGAAATTCTGTGGCAGGGATGAGGCAAATTAAAACCAACTATCAGAAGGGAAGGGTTATTTCTGCTAATGAAATCAGCAAATGCCTCTGCCAGGAAGGTGTGGATTCCAGGAAGGACAGTTGCTCCACATCAAGCTGGAATACTGGGTTTCCTTAGACAGCACATTTTAATCCTTGGACAGTGGTCACAAGAGATGCCAGTGGACAATGATGGGGAGAGCTCAGGACACTTCTGGTCTGGCTCAGAGGAGATGCAGCATCCTGGGGCCATGGGAGGCAAGACTTCCTTGTTTTCCCTTTTAGCTGAAGATGAAGAAGCAGCAGAAGTTGCAGTGCCAAGGTGTGCACAAACAGGAGCTCCAGAACACACGGGAAGCCACCTCACAACACGGACACGTCTTTCATGACATCAGTGTGGATATTATCTAAAGGGCTCAGTAGGACCATCAGATGATGCAGAGGTCAAAGTGTCTTTTGGTGGTGGAATACAAAGTTTGGAGTTAAGAGCTGAAATAATCTTCCTGGGAATTGTTTGCCTGGGAAATATCTGAAAAGTGAAAAATTACCATAGATGACTGATAGACTTGGTCCAGTGTAGATGAACCTTCTGAAATTCATATGAATAATTTGTTTCTGTAATTTTAGATTTCACCTAAATCTCTGCCACTATGCACAAAAACCTGAACAATAAAAACGCTTAGAAGCATGACAGAGGACTATTTTGCCATGACTTTTAAAGATAAAAAATATTAAAGTTTGTGAAGTAACATGAGCTTAAGCCCAGTAACATACAACAAACAGAAAATGGCAATGGTTACTGGCTAGAAATGGAGAATTTTCAGTAGTGAAAGAACAGCTTCTTTCTTGTGACCCTGTCTAGCAACCTCTGCTGTGAACAGAACTATTGATCCAGGGAGGGTGTTTTGCTCAGAGGCTGGAATTCAGCCTCTCTGTGCAGGCAGCTCTGCTCCTAGCCTGCTGCCCAGCAGGGCTCCAGCCAAGTGGAGATGACCTTGCAGTTCACAATCTTTTTTCTGACAGATAAGCCCAGGCCCAGCCCAGGCACTGCTTTCCCTTTCGGCTGCACATGAACAGGGGCTTTTTTCTGCATCATTTCAAAAATGCAGTTCCTCTCTCTCACATGGATCCAGATTTCAGGCCAGCTCTCACTTGCCTTTCAACCTCCTTATCATCTGCAGCTGAGTCATCTCCCACGTTTCCTGTAGTCTGGATTAATTCCTTCTTTGGCAGATGGGATTTCCACTCCCACTCTTCCTCCACAGACAACTCCTCGAGCAAGTCATCTTGCTTTTCTGCCTTAGCTTTTCCATCTCTAACAGGGGAATCAGGACACTTTCCTTCCTTGGACCAATTCTGAGAACAAATGCACTTCTGTCTGCAGAGTACTGTGATGACTGCCACTGAAAACTGCAGCATAATCTATAATGGGCTTTCACAAGGGTATCCATGAATAAAGAAATCCATTGTATTCCTCTTACCAGCTAACCACACCCCAGGAATGGAGAATTACAGTCACATCAAAATTATAACACAGATGCTGAAGGACAAGTATCAACTGTACCACAGACAGGGGCAGTGTGGCCGGAAAAGGACAAAAATTGGGGTATCCACATGGAGCTGAGGATTTGTGGGGCTCAACCTGAGCCCATAGAGAAGGAGGAGGAAGAGAAGATGCTTAATGGACCAAGCACAGACATCTGGTTTCTGGGACAGAAGCAACAGTGATGGAGAATAAAGCTTGGAGGCCCTTTTAGCATCATTCAGGAAACAACCTGAGACTTTAGTAGACAGCCCTGTAAGTGCCCTTCCTCCACAGCCTTGGTCACACTCTGGTGACAGAAAACAACCTCCTGGGGAAACCCACAGAGCTGCAGAGCGCTGAAGTTAATGAAAACACCATCCAGCTCTCCACCTGGCAATACTGACCAAGTCGCTGACGGTGTTAAATAGACTCCTTTTCATTTGAAATGCAAACAGGTAAATATTAGTGCTACCTCTAACAAGACTTGGAGAATGCACACACCAACCCCTGCTCATTACCCTCAGGCACGGCCTGGAGGGTACAGAGCAATGGACAGGATGGGCTCTGTCACAGCTAACTCAGACCCAACTGGAAGAAAGCTAAAAGCAGAAAGAGCTCTCAGCTTATGCTGGACATGAGCTCGTGCATTGGAATTTATTCCAGACTGCTCTGTATTCATGTTGCATCTGTATTTTCTCATCTCAGAGTAAGGCCTGAACAACTCTTCCTGCAGTCACGGGTGTGTGAGGACACTGCAGGATGGACGTGCCTGAGGAACCTCCCCGTCCCTCCCTGTGGAGAATGGGACCAAATGACACCTGAACTCCCTTGGCTTCCAGTGCTGCTTTAATTTATTTTCACAGCCACACCAAACAAAAGAGGACACAGCCCTGCACACTCTTTGAATACATTCTTTGCTATGAGTATGGACTCCTTCTTTGGAGAGTAAATAAAATATTTACAGTCTATAAATCTAGGAAAATAGTTTCTCTTTCAGCAGCAGATCGACTTCCCTGGCTGGCTGCAGGGCAAATTGAGTACCAGTCTCCAACTCAACTCCTAGCCTACATGATTTATGTATTATTAGAGCATCTTAGAAAAGATTTTTGTGATTTACATATGATTTTTTTGCCAGAGAGGATACTGGGGACTTCTCCTACAATACAAATTATATTCTGCAACTATTGTTATGACAGTCTTTTGTAATACAGCTTTGTAGGATGCAGACTTCCTTTTGTTGGCTTTATTTACATCTGCTGTGTTTTATGGGCTCTGCACCACTCACACTTCTGAATCATTTCCATTGTTCCTCATACCCTTTTGGCTGAGAGCAGCGCTGGGTTTTACACAGCACTTTACTAGCAGGACATGCATGTTGAAACAAATCGTAATGCTTGGGATTTGTATCTTCAAAGTCCTCTTCAAATGCAGCCAAATACAGCTTTGCACCGTCGGGGTAGGGAACCAAGAAGAGGTTATTCCTGTTTCAGTGGAAAGCAAGTGGCTGAAGTGACACTGTGTCCCCACAAACCAAAGAGTGCCCAGGGGGGACATCAGTGCTGGCCCCCACCACGCCGAGGGAAGAACAGGCTCCTTTTATTTTAGCAATGGTTAGTCACATTCAAAGGAGACCTAATGCTATTTTGAACCATAGAAACACAACCTTTGGTGTATTTCCATGCAGTCTCAGAAGTTATTGGGCTGATTTGCTCCCTGTCCAACAGCATGGAGTTGGGCGAGGCTGAACCTCCTCCAGTGCTTCTTTGGTTGTACACACAAATACATAATGAGATTATGTGTGGTGTGCAGGCTCCCGTCTGGTCACAGTACACAAAATATAGATAACACTTTGAAAACACTTAATCCAGTTAAATGGCAAAAGATTAATGGGGGCAGTTATTTTCCAAAAGGAAGTACAGGAGCGCAGGTGGTTGCAGAGATGAGTCGAGCAGTCTCATTCCCCAGCTACTGGGATGTGTGTTAGGACATTTAGGAGCCTGGTTTGGTCCTCATTGAAACAAAGGCAGAAAAACAGTCATCCTCTGCTTTTTGATAACTGGGATGTGCTCAGTCTCTTAGTTACTCTGTTTTTTCCTTCATTTAACTGCTCCACCACCAGCTAAAGTCACAAGCGTGGGTGTCTGCTAAAAGAGTACAAATAGGTAAGGCTTCTTCCTCCACCTTCTGCACATTAAATGAACTAATGAAGTACAAGGTCCTGCTCATCCAGACACCTCAAAGCCTGACATGGAGTAGGCCAGCCTAAGGAAGATGTTTGAGGACAGACTGCCAGCCACTAAGACACCAAATGCCACGGCCACTGCTGACAGATGCCTTTAGACCCCACGTTTTCAGCTAGTCTTTACACTTCAGATTTAATCAGGATTTTCACAAGACTCAGACATTATCTGGGGAAAGGAGAAGCACAAGGAACTATGAGAAAGGTTTCGAACAAAGCTGATGGAACAGTATTCTTCCATTTGTGAAAGGCTTTGCTGGATGGACACTGGGTACTGAGAACTGCCTTCCTCTTTTTGGTCGAGAGCAGAAGTCACAAATAGCAAGAGCTGTAGGTTCAGGCTTGCCCCACACCTTTGCAATGCCAGCAGCAGGCCACAGAGGTGAGCACGGCCCCAAGGCCACCGAGGGAGGAAATAACACTTAGCATTTCCTTACCACAGTTGTGCAAAGATGGGAAATCTCCCTTTACCATTGCACAGATGATGAAAATCAAGGGTTTTGAGAAGCCAGAAGAAGTGGCCCACCTCTGAACATTAGCAGAGACCTGTTTAAGGATCTTTAAAGTGTTTTCTTTTAATGTGGTTCAATCCCTCTTTTCTTTATCATGGCACCTGGGCCTCCGAGTCACAGCGAGCTCCAGAGACTGGCAGTCCTTTCCCTCTCTAAAAAGCACACACACACACACACACACACACACACACACACACCCACTCACACTCACACACATACACACACTCAAAACAAACAACAAACCAGTAACAGATGTTTGCGTGGTCTCAGATGTAGCATACCCGTAAAAAATGACACTGCCACAGTCCTTGGAGGCAGGTTAATATTTAGTTTGGCTTACAGTTTCTTCAGACTCCCCGGGCAAGAGTAACCTTAGGGGAGGTGCCTCCATACTTTTTGAAGCCTGAAGCACCCCACTGCAGCAGCAGCAGACTGCAGATGCTGCTGGAGCTGATGCAGAACAGTTGCAGCTTTCCTTTCTTCTCCTGTAGCACTGTTGGTAAGACTTTCATCTCTTACCCCCACCCAGAAAAGGCTGCACTATCTCTAAATTTAGCTGGATCACCTGGGTGGGTATTAATACATAGTCATGTGCCCAACTCCTGCCTCTGCTGTGGCTCAGCAATTTAGGGAAGCTGTTACTGACCCTCAGCTGGTTTTGTAAAACTACAGTTAACATGGACAGGCTCAGACTGTGGAGGAAATGTCTCTCTCTTTTATTCCTAAGGCCAAATTCCCTTCCAGCCCCCATGGTCACTGGTGACTGACATTCTTCTGGTTATCCACTGTCTTTTTGCCATGAAAAGCACTATTTGACCCACAGGCAGACTTGCATCTCTCCTCCTTGCAGAGATTTGTTTTCTGAAGGGGGTGACAGGAGGCTGGCACCCTGCTCAATGCATTTGGGACCCTGCACAGGGATGAGGAACACCAGTAGATTTTCTGTGCAGTTCTGCAGAGACAGGTTGTACCAAGCAGGCTCAGGGAGGGTTGGGCAACATGCTTAGCCTTCTCCACATCATCCTGTGAACCTGTCCTGGCTTTCCCCTCCCTTTTCCTTATTGCTCAGCAACAGAAGAAGCTGGTGAGAAGACCTCACTTCACAGAGGTCTTTGGATTTTAAAAGAAGAAATATAGTTGAATTTTGTGATAACAAGTAACACAACTGCATATTGCTACTGCCCTTCACTGGTTTGAGAGTGGCCAGAATGTCTTCATACCATTTTTAACCAAACAGCATCTCTACAGCCTCTCCCTGGGATGTATAAATTTTTGAACTGGACATTGAATCTGAATTTCTAGGTCCACAATAGTCTCCATTGTCCAGACATTATGATAGAAAGTGCATTTTTTCATTCTGCTTAAACATGCATAAATAACACCCAAACCATGTGTCATATATGAACACATTTCAATGGAAACACTTACACTGACTTGTCCCCAAACCAACTAAACTTACCTGGAATGAACTCCTAAGGGATTTGCAACTTTAAATCACCTTGAGTTTCTGTTATGACTTTGTGGAAGACTTGCCTTTTAATGCCTCCTATTGCCATCCCAGTTCCTCTCTCTGTGTCTGACCTACAGAGATGATTAGACAAAACTGCAGGACGGCGATACCGTCCCTGCCTTTTTGTAAAGAACATCCTTCTTTCTATTCACTTTTTCCTTCTTCCTCACAGAGAGAGCCTTTTGAACAGCCTAGGGAGCAAGGGAGTTTGTTTTGATAACAAACTGAAACCCCTTTTTTCAGTGGGTACTGCTGAAGTGGGAGCATTTTCACAGACCTGAAAGTTGAAGATGACAAGGAGGAAGAAGGATAGGCAGACACTAAAAACATTGGAGAGAAAGAAAGGCAAGACTTTTGATATGTTTATTGAGAGGAAGCTCCCAAAAATGATGAGGAAATTATTGTCTTCCTAAACACCATCAAATTGCCCCAGGGGTGGATTCACCTTACATGGCTTAGACATCAGGACGTAGGTGCCTGTGCTCCTGCCAGTTATCCCAGCAAAAGGCAAGCCTCTGGAAGGGCATTCACTTCATTTCAACACAAACCAGCCTTTGGAGGTCCTTATTTCCCTTCACTGACTCCAAAGGGATCCACGGAGGAGCTGCTGCAGCACAGATATCTAACTCTGAGATGTCAGGGGAAGGCAGGCAAATCCTAACCCACAGCTCTGTATCATCACCTATATGTAAAAGCTATGATGAAAATGCATTTGTGATTAATCACATATCCTTACAAGTTGTGAAATTCCATGTAATAGTTCCCTTATGAACCATAACACACACTTCCTGTCAGCTTAATGTTTTCTGTAAAGGTGTGCAGCAACAATTGCTCCAGAAGAGCTCAGTGTTTTGGACCAAGTTACACTTTCTAAGGGAATCATAACTTTGCCTTGATTTGAATGCAGTTAAATTCTCTGCCATAATAGCAGCATAATGACAAGAATATTTTTTCTTTATTTCCTCAGCTTGGGAATTAAAAGGGAGTAACACACATTGGTGCACAAGGAAATAGACCTTCAATTCCATACAGACAGCAGTATTCTCAAGTCAGTTGTGTTCTCCTTTCTGGTATGAAAAGGGATGCAGGAAAACCCAATGATATATTTCTTTTTAATGCCCACTTCCTGTTCATGAAAAGGGGGAAGTTGTGCCAGCAGTTAAAACATGGACTCAGCCATGGCTTGTAGCTTTTCTTCTCAGCTCACTCTGGGCTTTAGGCTACTTATTGAATCCCTGTTTGCTTGCCCTGAGATGTTGAGACCCGAGACTTGATCTGATAAAAGCTGTGTACAGGTTTAAGTTTGCACATGGCACACAGTCCCTTGCTGTGATGCTGATAAATGCCCTGGGTAGAGCACAGATGATGACTTCACCCACGTCAGTTCTACTGCTCGAAGCCATCCTTCAACTAGTTATGAACTTAGAATGTTGTTTGTTGTGTTTTTGTTTGTTTGGGGCTTTTTTGTGCATAAAATACATGAAAAAAAAATCCCCAAATTCTTCATTACTGTTATAGTCACCAGTTTTTGCTTCATATTCTTGCAAACAGTGTTTTTATGGGCCCCTGAAAGACAGACTTACATAAAATTTTACAATGTTTATCTCCTAATGTAGGAGATACAGTTGAGATCTCACCACAGCAAGTCAACTGCTGTTATTGTACTCTAGCACCCTGCCAAGGAACCATTACATGGCCACTCTCATCTCCTATCACAGCGACCCAACCCTTCCCCAAGTAACCCGACAGCGAAGTGCAACATCCCTGTATGAAGGATGGCTTCCCAGTAACCCTCCCCGGTGGAGCCAAGGGTCCCTTGAGGCATTTGCCACGGGAGCACACCCACATGGATGTGCTCTGTGATCACCAGCAGCCTGTAGGGGTTGGTAGTGCAGAGCCCAAAGTAGTGCTGTATAGAGGGTGCCTGGGTGGGACAGGTTCTCTTTTGGTCACTTAAAAGTCTAACTTAAAACTAGGCTTCAACTTAAAACTCTAACTTAAAGCTAGGCTTTAACTTAAAACTAAGCTGTAATGTAAAACTGTGTATGTTCCTGAGGCAGGTGAGGAGTGAGAGTGGCTCTGTGCTTGGCAAACACCTGTGCCAGAGAAGAAATCACCAGTGAGCAGTGTCCCTCCCAAAAGGAGACATGCACCTTTCTGCAGCAGGAGGTAGAACAGCTCACACAAGTGTTCTCTGTATAATTTAGTGTCAGAATGAGCTGTGTTAAAGCATAAGAGGCTTAAAGAGAAAGTCGTGCAAGCCTAACTGGTACTGAGAAACAAATGTGCAGCCTAGAAGAAAATGTTCTTGGCTTTTTGGTACTAACTCAGTAACGAGCGTAACTCAGCCTGTGCTTTGGATCTAATTCTGCACCTTGGAAGCCAGAGGCACTTTCTGCTGGTGACCTGAACAGGACCACAGTACTCAATCCTCACTTGCCACTCCTTCCCTGGGTTTTCAGACCATATATTGTCCATTTAGAGAAGTGGTATAATAAAAGGGGGAGGGGTTCTGGCCAACTGGACCTTCAGGCACACAAGTAAAAGTCAATCTTGGGAGCTGGATTTGATGATCTTTGTGAGCCCCTTCCAGCTCGGGGTATTGCATGATTCTGTGATCTCCACTGATTAATCTTATTGTAGCACAGGCACATGGCCTATGATTCCAGTCCCAGCACGGAGCATACTTCAGACTAAAACCAGTGTACTAACTTTGGCAGTATCTGTGCTGCATCCAAATGTTGAACAGTTGACAATTAAAGTTCCTGCTTATTCTTTCCTCTCTCAGCCCTTGCCTGAAATTAACAGACAGTTTTGCTAAACTGGTAATCTGGAATTAGGACCTCAGGATTGGATGCTCTGCCATGGACCTTTTCTTGTTTATACAGCTTCCAAAATGTGGGTGGTTTATTGGAGGGCTTATCTACCTATTTTGTCTTATCCTTCCTAATTGCAAGCTCAGGTATAAAGAGAATAATCAAATCTGCAGAGTAAATAAAGAAGCACTGCACACAGAACTGGGATCAGTAAAGACTGCCTGAAAATTTCCAGGTATATCTGTAGGTTTCTCCTACAGCTGGGCTTGCTTTGTGTCCTGGGGTTTTAATGTAGGCCCTGTTCTGTGATGATGAAGTTGTGAAACAGAAAACTCTGTAGAATTATGCAGCGTTAAGTGATGCAGAATAATCTTTGACTCTTTTAAAATATTTCATTCTCCTTTTTGCCCTGTGAACAGGTGTAGTGCTGGGTGACGTGAATGAGAGCAGTTCCTACTTCCAAGGGCATTATTTATTCAGAGATAATTATTTATTGGTTAAAATTCATTCTCTTATATGCCCAGAATTTGCAATCTATGTTTTTCTGTATTGCAGATTAACATCCATTTCCATTTTAATAACGACAGTGAATGCAACAAGCAGGGCCAGACTGTGCAAAACAAACGTCTGCTAATTTGTAGTCTTTTAAATATGTAAAGCTAGTCTTTGATGTTAATACACCATTAAAAAGGAGCTGGGAAGTTCACACGTCTGTTCCTGTGTCGCTTGTCAAGCAGCAGAACAGCTCAAAGAGCAGCTTGCTGGTTTGCAGCATCAAACTCACCTCAACAACGTTGGCATCCTGTAAAGAATTTTGGTACCTGACATCTTCAAATTTTACAGAACATGCAAAATCCATGGGAGGAAACTGCATCTGTAGGGCTCGTGCCTTTCTGTGCCCTTTCTTCTTTCTCCAGCAGCAACAGCAATGTGGTCCACGTGAGCCTGACTCAGATTGTCCAGCAGTCCTTGGGGATGGAGGAACAGCTAATCACCCTGGCAGTCAAAGTCCATGCACAGTGACCATATTTTCCAACCCCGGGGATTGTGTTTACAAAAATCTTTGAATATCAGCACAGCTAGGAAATAGTTCAATGTTTTGGGACTACAGTACTGGAAGGGAAAATGAATTTGTCATTGTGGGGTTTACTTCAGCCAGGATCGAGGTGATAACAATTAATAAAAATCCTTAAACTGTTCCTGGCAGCAGCTTGTGCAGCATTTTAGTTTTTCTTCTGAACTTCTGTTAATTGGGAAAAATGTGCAGCAATTTCACTTATTCTTCTGTAAGGTGAGCCATGACTGCTCTCATTTCTTCCGTTTCTGAAGAGCTTCACTGAAGCATCATGAAATCATCAGTGCCTTTCAGAAAACAAAACAGGGTAACTGAGGCATTTGAAACAGTTTTCAGCTTGAAACATAGACAGTTGTGCTGATAGCAGCTCCTGGATCCAAGTAATGCTCTATTTTTCACCCATAACAAGTAGGACACAGGTACAATACATACACTTTTGGCATAGACAAGTGAACTGCACTTCCATTTTTAGGGGAAGACAGATCCTCGTTAGCATTGCTGTACTGATATAACAGAGGCAACATGCGAGGCATGCACGCACTGATTACACTGCAGTACTGTGATGAAAGCCAATTTTTTTCCCCCTCATAAATAGGCCAAATTGGTGTTTCTACACCACTGCTTCACCTGCTATCTTACGAGGGTTGTTCTTGTCTTTTGGCACAGAGGTGGAGCTGCTTTCAAAAGAAGACAACCAGGTACAAGCCATTGACTTTCCATACTCAGTTATATTCTCATCTTTCCTCTTTCCAAGAGTTTTGAGGGGTTTATTACTATAAAAATAATGATAATTTTATCTTTGCAAGTATTACTCTCTGGCTACTTTTAGTCCATGACTCTCCCAGATCCAAGTCAATTCATTCCCACAGCAGCAGGAGAACTGAAGCAGAAAAGCCAATTTCTGTTCTCATGTATGAAAAAGTCAGGATGAAATTTGTCCTCTTCTTGCAGGAACAACCCACAGCACTTGGTTTTGATATTAAACCCGTAATTTATGTGTTACTTAATAAACTATTACCTGGTTTGAGCATCACTAGGCAGGGACAGAGCACCAGGCACAGCTGATGGGCGCTACTCTTAGTTCCAAAATTGTCCTAGATATCAGAAATTGTTTACACTGTTTATCATTTTTCAGCTTCTAAAAATAACTCTCCAGTATGCACTGTCTCATCTCAGAAATGAGTAAAACAAACACCAGAAATCAGGGAAATAACTATTTTCTGCTTTTAAACATATTGTTGACTACATGAGAGTGGCAGACAAAGATTCCATCAACAAATTTGTGCATAAGGAAATGGATTTCCATGTAAATAATTATTATGAATGTTAACTAGCTGCACACATCATCAGGAAAACATCAGGGAGGTTTGTTTGTGGAGGCTAAACAAAATATGTTTTCTTCCTGCTGCTCTTTTATGGTCATTTTTATTGGAAGCACAGTTTACAGAGGCATAGCAATCATATATGTTTCATATATGTAAAAGTACCACGTTTCTTTGGAAACAGTATCAGGCTCTCTGCAGAAAAACAAAGTTGGCCAAACTTCACAGTTATCAACCTAGAGTTGAAAATATTCCCTCTTCTGGAATGTCTTGATGTTGTTTATGTGCACCTTTCTGGTAGTGATTTCCAGTGCAGTGTAAAATAGTTAATGGCTAGAAAGTTGAAGGTAGAAATGACTTCAGATGGGACCTTGCCAAGGATTTGGCAAACAAACTGTTATTTATTTCAACATTTTCATCATGGTGAAGGAAAAATGTCCTTAGATGAAAATTCATCTGCCTGGATTATTGGATGATAGTAAAACTGTAAGTGATGAAAAGGATGTAGGCTTGCTCGAGTCTTTCTAGTTCACATGGTAGCATTTCCTGGCAGCAACAGTCTGAGACAGCTTTTATAACCCAATCTTCAAAGAGGCCTCACCTCCATCTCCAGCTTTTCAGCTGTTTTCTTGAAAAACTCCACCTCTGCAAACAGAAAAACACGGGTTTTCAGTGAAAGTTTGGGTGCACGGTGCCATAGAGCTAATAGGCATTGCATTCCTGGGAAAATAACTTTCATGCTAAGGAAGAGAAGCACTCTCCTGTCCCCCTGCTGAGTGGACACCAAAGGCACAGGGGGCTGTGCTTGAGATCCACATAAATATCTCAAAGGCAGGTGCCAAGAGGAGGGTGCCAGAATCTTTTCAGTGGTGCTCAGTGACAGGATGAGAAGGAATGGACAAAAACTAAAACACAAGAAGTTTAACAACATGGAGCCATGGAATATCCAGAGTGGGAAGGACCCTCAGGATCATCCAGTCCAGCCCCTGGCTGACACCCCAACAATCCCACCCTGTGCATCCCTGGGGGCGTTGCCCAAACACTCCTGGAGCTCTGGCAGCCTTGGGGCCGTGCCCATTCTCTGGGGAGCCTGGGCAGTGCCCAGCACCCTCTGGGGAAGAACCTTTCCCTGAGCTCCAGCCTGACCCTGCCCTGGCCCAGCTCCAGCCATTCCCTGAGTCCTGTCCCTGGGCACACAGAGCAGAGATTGGAGCTGCCCCTCCGCTTCCATGGGGAAGAACTTCTTTCCATGGAGGGTGGCAGAGCCCTGGAACAGCTGCCCAGGGAAGGTGTAGAGTTTCCAGCTCTGAAATATCCCAAACCCACCTGTGTCACCCTGCTCCGGGTGACTGCCTTGGTGAGGGGGTGGACTGCATCATCTCCAGAGGTCCCTCCTAACCCCACCGATTCCATGATTCTGTATTTGTGCATCTGTGACCTCACCGGGAGCCTGGTGCCTTCCCGCTCAGAGCCCCTGCCCTGCGACACCAGGGATCCGTGTGCGGGGTGAGCGGTGCCGGCACCCCCGGGGTCGGTGTGCGGGATGTGCGGTGCCGGTA